>KZ873861.1:0-14378 GCA_003456935.1 Machilis hrabei
TGTTGAAATCGTCCTTGGCCTTGTCAATGGTAGACTTGCATAAGTTACGGGATTCGACATAGGCATTGCGAGTGGTAGCATTGGACAACTTAAGCCATTTGTGGTATGCTGAATTTTTTTGTGATACTGCAGCAGTGCACTGTTTGTTGAATTAGCTGAATAAAACAAACTACAGTAAAATCTCGTTACAACATTTCTCGGTTTAACATAGTTTTCAGATTAACGTATTTTATTTAAATCCCTGGCAGATCTCCTATTGTAATAATGTTAAAATGTTTCAAATTTTAATTTATTTTATCTCTGCAAAGACTATATTTAGTTGCCTTTATATGGTAAAATCAATTTTCTTATCAAACTGATAAGAAAAAGTGAAGTTTCAAGTTTGAATGTCATTTTGGAATGCGCGAGTTATCCTGATGCAGGTGCCGTCAAACGTGTTTTCCTTTGACTGGAAAACAAGGCATGGGGTGGAGAGGTGGGCTAGCTGGCAAATGGGAATGCCTGATTGTATTTATTAGATCTATTAAGTTCTCAAATCAAATCAATTTGATATTTACAGCAACTCCTGAAACAGGCTGTAGCCACTGGAAAACCAGCTACCCTTGCACCAACAGAGGTAGCTGCTCTTCTAAAACGCCAACAGCAGCTTCAACAACTTCAGGCCCAGCAGAAAGTTGCCCAGGTTCAGGTTCCTGCTCAGGCAGGTATCACACCTGCACAGATTTTGGCACAGGCAAGCCTCCAGGTAAGAAATGTAATGTCACATTGAATTATAGAAAACGTATCTTTTTCTTTTAAAAATAAGTGCCTGATGATAACATATTTATATGTCCAGCAGTCAGCCTCGAGTGGTCAGACTCCAGTAGCAACACTGGTGAAGACTGTTTCTGCACCATCGGCTATAGCTACAGCAGCAGGTGTTACAATTCCTGTAACAGGAATGAATTTGTCACAGGTACACACTTCTTGGGACAAAAACTGTTTTTGTAATATATGTTATGCTTGTTAAGTGAAAATGCTCTGTTTGAGTTCAAAATGAGTGCATAATACATCAGAGATNAGTTGGTTTGAGAAGCTTNAAACTTGCTCGCTTTATTGATGTGATGAATTGTGTATGTATACAGGGTGAGTGGACAGAGTAGGTCATGCCTTAGGGAGCTGTTCAACTAAGAAATTGCAATTCAAACGTGGGTGTGATTCTGAACAGTTATGGAGCTTGCAGTAGTTTGTAATTAAGTTGATGGTTGTTTTGTAAGATATGGTGCATATTTGATGGCAGTGGTGTGGCTGACATTTTCCAGATTGTTGGGNGGTATACCTTTGCTTGCACTGTGTCATGTGTACTTCTAATACAACGGAGTTCCTTCGAAGTCTTTGCCATAAAGTGAAAGCTTACCTTGACGGTAGGCTCCCTGGTCGGCAGATCAGTCNTGGGGATGCAGGAAACTAAAACATTAATTGACCACACAGATCTATAGACCTTAACCCTTTATAGTATTATGTGGGGGGTGAAAGCGCTGGTGTACAAGAGAGATGGAAACATGTTAGGCGTTGCTTTATCGTATTGTAGCTCTCATTGAGGACAAACACAATGATCTGAAGCATTTGATAGACGAACGAGCTGTATTGAGGCTAAGAATTGTATTTTTGAACAGTTGCTGTTGTAAATGTGTGCAATGTAAATTTAATAATAAATGGTTCTTCCTAGCCTTCTTTTTAACCTAAACAAGTCAAAGTTCCATAACTGTTGAGAACCATGTTGAAATGATACTGTAAAGGACATTGGTAATTGTGAATAGAGGCTGACCCTTGGTGTATCAATTTGTGTGTTGTGTTGCGTTCCTTTTGGTGACTGTTCTCTCATATAGAGTAGGTATTTTAAAGATCATATTTATGAGTATAGAAACTAAGACAGCATTCGTTTAGATCTAAAAAGTTCTTCAGTGGTATGAATTAAATGTCTTTTCTCAAGATATGTATGATATGGCATGGCAAACATGTTTTATATATTATTATTAAAAAGTAGTTGTGGCAACAATAGTGCAACCAATAATCATGTCCCGTTCAACATCACTAAGCTCGCGTCTTGCNTTCATACTGACGGCTGTACCTGCTATAGACGTCAACTTAACGTTCAAGGTCCTTTTATAGGGGTATGACGTGTACGGACAATCCCACTTACTTTCCAGGGAATGTCTGGTGATTAATGGCCATACAGTGTATATATTTTAACTAAAATGATGGAACATATCTTACAATGTTTTGGTCAAATTTAAATGCTAAACACAACTAACAAACCAAAATATTTGTCAGTACACTCGTATGCAGAATTTTGTCTTGTGTCATAGGAAATCGTCAGTGTAAGCTGGTGATTTGGTACCGGGGATCTGGATTAAACCCTAGTCAATTTTAGATATTCTTAGTACAGTTTGAATGTCTTCCATTTCAGTTCTGTGCTCCTTTGGTTACAGTGAATTATTATTGTATGGAAAAACTGATTTATAAAAATAAACGTTTGTTAAAGGGGAGAAAAATGCATTAATTAAGTGGTTCATTGAGGAAAGTTAAGACTAAAAGTATTGTGTTTGTGAAGTGCAAGGACAGCCCAGCAGGAGAAGAAAGTTAAAATGATTTTCTTAATTGCATAAACATTGGCATGCATCTGTCCATTCTGTCAGGGTCATTGTGCTTGATTATAGTTCTGTAGCTACCACTCTGTTTAAACAGCTTTTATCTTTGGAAAGGTGAAGGGTGCAGTCCCTGCTTTGGCCAAAGCAGGTGTTACTCCAACTCCACAGCAAATCAGACAGTTGGCTATTCATCAGCAGCTATTACAACAAAGAAAGCTCCCACACCAAAAAGCTACACAGCTTACTCAGGTAGTTGGAGCTGCATTTGCTGGACAAGATTACATGTTCTGTGTTTATCATAGTACCATATTAGAAATATTTTTCCTTTTTTAGATGGGTACTAAAACAGGAATACCAGCACAACTCATTGTACAGCAGTCTCCTGGACAGAAGTCTTTGTCTTCAACCGTTACTGTTCAGCAGCTGCAGCAAGTTATCAAACAGGTATGTTTATTGTTGNNTTTTTTNNCNNNTTTTTTTTCTTGGTTTAATTTTCCTAGATGTTCAGTTCTCTTAAGAAAAATGCATCTTGAGCTAACATTAGGTGCCACATTACCCACACTGGACCAGTGACAGCAAGCATTCAGTATGGTCAGCTGTGGATAAGGAAGCTATGCATCGGTATTCAAGTTACGAGCATTTTTGTTTTTCTGTCTCTGCCCCATTCAGCTCTTTCATATCAGATCCAAATGTGGTNTGCATGCCCAAGTGCTGCATAGCATGTCTGTTACCACATGAATCAAAGTGGTGATATTCCCACCTCATCTTAACCCCCATTAATCATCCATATGCGGGGATGGCACATGACTGTATCCGAACTCAATACAGTACAGTGCCAGAGCGAACAAGGAGTTGTTTACTGTGTTTACCCAACATCTTCTGTTGTTGATAGTGTTTGCTCAAAGAAACTGAATGGCCGGCTGCCCTCAAACGCAGTTGAAGTCCAAAGGGGAATTGGGAACTTCCCTACAACTCCCACCCCAAAACATACCTAAACACAGTGGTCTTTCCCACACAATCAGAGCATGGAAAAGAAGAAAGCCAGACGGTTACAGGCAGTGTCTTTGAGCAACCGAAGTTGCATTACAGACCAATAAGCATCGGATCAGATATGACGCAAAGGTGTGTCATACATTTCTGTGTTATAACAGTGATCTGTCCCTAGGGGCAGTTGAGGTCAGTACATGCAACTGCTTGCTTTTCAATGCGAATAACGTTGCCAGATGTTTTCCTCCAATACAATGCAACAGCTCGCCCAGAATTGACTAAGAAATCCCCGCAACCTGTTGAAAGCTGTGTTGTTTGCAGTGATATTTGTTTTATAGTTGTATATGTTATAGAACTTATAGGTTTCCCATAGTTTACACTCTTCTCGCATGTTTGAAATCATTCATAAGAATAACACAGGTTTTGTTCCCGGCTTTCCGAGGTCGATTCGAGATTGAAACCGCTTAGAACGCGAATAATAAATTCTGTTGCTTCGTGCACCCCCTGCCAAGTACCTTTGGGGTTGATTGCAGGGTATGATGTAGATGTATTTGGAATATTTGTGCTAAAATTATTTTTAAAATCATTACCAGTATAATGATGTGCAAGTCTGTAGTTGAGCTGTTTTGTGTTATTTTGGTGTGTGTATTTCTCGTGGTGGTTGTATGTATACACCTTAAGTTGAATGCCTTTAGAAAAATTAACATATAGAAAACTTGCCTTAATTTTTTATGCAATTTGCTGACTTCAAGTATAACTTTATCTGTTTCTTTTTCTGGGTATTGGTAATTTCTGGTGGATTTCATAAGAACTGTTCCTAGATAGCATTTGGGCTGGCAGAGATGTATACTGCTATAATTGTATACATTTTGACATGTTGCAGTGTTACCTGTGCTAAAATTTTTACACTATGGCAGTGTGACAAGGTGCTGTGTGATATTTTAGGTATCTGGAGGAACAGCAACTGCAGTAACAAGCCTGCCTTCGGGTCAAACTCTCCAAACACGAGTCATTCCTGTGAGTGCTGCGACACAGCAGCAGTTGAAACAGACCATTCAGGTAAGCCACGATAGTTATTTCTTTGGATGTTTGTACTTAGTTGGTATTGCTAATTTTGAGTTAATACTTCCGCAGGTGGTTTCGGCATCGCCCACTCAGACGCTGACCTCCGTTTCTTCGGGCATTCAAGTAGACCCTTCTACGAGTCGGGGACAGTTGGCCACTGCACTTGGAGGAATCAAAGTTACCCCGACGGTATCTCAGCAACAGACTACGCTCTTGTCCCAGGTAGAAGTAGAATACTCAAGCCTTTTCTGTGTGTGTATTCAAAATGTGAAAAACAAGTAATTGGCTTTATAATTCCTAAACAGTAACTGCAGAAATTTTGATGACGAAAATATAGATGAGCTTTTATATGGATAGAAGTGTTTCTGCTCTACAGAGACTATCCTTTTTTTTTTCTTTAATAAAATTTAGTGTTGTAACAATACATCAAAAAACAATATTTTGATCCCACTTTATTTTTAATATACACTGCTCTGCATTTATAATGCCATCTGTTATATCGTGGATTTGGATTCCTGTTCCCCATGCCTTTGAACGAGATGTTTAAAAAAATGTGGACGTTGCTGCTGCAAACCTCGCACTGCAGGANGATTTTCCACTCAAATAAACCAGTCTTAGGAGCATTACAGCAAGTGGGGTTTCTCAGAAATCCCAGGATACTATAACCTCATTGAAAGCAAAATGGATGCTTACTGGGTAAAGCAATTAAGGCTTTTCGTAGTTTTCCAGTCACGCGAAGGTTGGCTAATCTTTTTCAAGGTCACTAAACATGGTGATATAATGTTCTTTTTAAAGTATAGCTGAATTAGAGAATGATTATAGTGCGGTTGTCTTATAATGCAGGCTGGATCCCTACCCCGCGTTATAACCGTAGAGCGGTGAAGTTCTATACTGTTCCAAAGGTAGGTTGGTATTGACCTCAGTTTCACAGACCGTTTGAATTACCTTTTTATATTACTTAAAGTCGTTAACATATGTGATATAATAAAATAACAATATGTCATTCTCTGTTAATAACAGTATTGCTGTATGAGTGTTTAGTTTGAAAAAAAAATTCAAATAATTGTTTGTTTGCTTTGAAAATCACCAAACCGATCATAGAACCTAGGACACTTAACATGATAAAACTCAAATTATGATGAACATGTGTGAGGATCGTTTCAAATAAATAAAATAGATACTTCCAAAACTATATTATAGTCAAACTTTTAACTATTCCAGTAGTTGACTTTTTCTACGTAGTCACCCTCGGAATTGATGCAGGTATCATAGGAAGGCACCAGCTTTTGTATCCGCTTGTCATACAAGGTCAGCCATTTGTTATATTTGTGAATCCAGAAAGTTTTTGAAGTGAAGAAACCTGCACACTGGGGGTGACCTTGTATGACACGGGGATACAAAGCCGGTGTGTCGCTGTGATATGAACCTCAGTTCCAGGTTTCAAAAGGGTTATAAAAGCTACTTTAGTGAATGTGAAAAGCACGTGTAAGACATTCTCGGATAAACGTTTCAAGCTAACATGTTTAATTTTTGTCGTACTTCTTTCCATTAACAGATGACGGCAGCTTTGCAAGGTCAGCCAGTTTCTGTTGCAGTTCGTCCTGCTGGACAGAACCCTGTTCGTATCCAAGCACCTCTACCTCAGATTTTGTCTGTGACTGCCCCAGGGACAAGTCAGACAAGCACACAACAGCAGCAACAGCAACAACAACAGGATCAGCAGGTCAGTCCATGATGAGTTTTTTGACGTGAGGAACTAATGCTATTCGTAGGACAGCCAAGTAAATAATGGACCATTAGTAACAAGAGAGATGGTCTGGCTGGTTAACTACAAGGACTGTTGCAGAGTTGAATGTAATTTTTGTAAAATGGAGCACTATAATCAGGTGTTTTAAACTTAAATGTATCTATATTATAAAAATTCCTGACTTTGTGTGTATATGGGTAAAACCTTTCAACAGCAAATTCTCGAAAACTGTTCATGTTTACACCAAAAGTTGGTAAATATTGAGTAAATCAAGCTGTTTTTATTGAATTTGTATTCTTGGTCACTGGTTCGAATCCAGATGCTTTTCTTTTTTTTTTTTCGATTTGTCGGGAAGTGAAAGTCAAAGAAGAGTTTTTGTTGAAATATTTCAATCTTTTGTGCAAATAAAAATGTAAAGTATGTCAAAAATATAAAGATCATTAGTTTTCCAGAAACAATAGACTGCTGGCCAGGGGGGCTCCGTGGCTCAGTTGTAAGAGCATAAGTTTCCGGAGCGGGAGACCCGGGTTCGATCCCCACTGGTGCCAACACCTTCACCAGTGGCCCGAGGAACTGACAGGCCGTGGCGACAGGCCGAGTTCCACAGAACCCTCACAACTTCNTCGCAATCACCGAGGGGCAGGGATCACAAATTCAGAGCGATTCCCTGCCCGACAGCAGACCCCAAAACATGGGAATAATGCTAGGAAAAAAAAAAAAGAAGAAGAAGACTGCTGGCCACAGCAGCCTTGTTGTTAATTCGCTAGCATTGCACTCTCGTGGTCCCGGGCTCGAATCATGGTCAAGGCATGGGTGTTTCACCGCCTTTGAGCAGAAGTGAATGGTTGACCATCTCAATATAACCTTAATGTGTTGAGTAGACGTTTAACAGCACATCATCATCAACAACAGACGTTATTATTTGTCAAAAAATTGTAAGTACCATATATCGTTTCTTTAATAATCAGATGATTGCGTGTCTACTTTGATTTTTGTGACAGTGAATAATTCCCTTAGTATTTGTATGTTGGTATTTCTGCACAAAATGGAACCTAAATGGAATCACAGTATCTGACAGCCTGGGTACTCAATTTAATTCCTAAAGTTTTGATATCAATATAAGGACAATATTTATTAGAAGAGTTGAAAAAAGTACACTTCGCAACATGATTAAAGGACCACCTAGAAGTCCCTAGAAAATGGTCAATTTTTGAAGTATGACAAGTTTACTAAATATCAACCAAATTTGTTGTAACAAAAACTGAAATAAAGAATGAACCTTCAGCTTTTTAACCCTGTTACCCAATTTCATTTAAGTGTGTATCATGGGGGTAAACCCCCCTTTAAATGGGGTGATGTGAAATCAACAAACATTTTTTTTATGTTTGACAAGTACCACAGAGCGCAAACAACTGTTTGTGCAATTGTCATGGTTACTGTTGTTAAGTGTATTTATTTTCCTTCAAAATAAACCAAACCGCACCTTAAAAGGCTGTTTTTTAACAAACCAACAGCCATTGAAATAAAACCCTCCATTTTTATTTATGTAAGCCTTTTCACACAGAAATGTCGGGAATCCGGCAAATTGTCATTAGGCATGTGCTGAGCCATCATCAAAAGGAAGCAAATTTTATGCATATGAAAGAAGAAATTTTGAAAAACATTCTGTGTTTGTCATGAAATTGAAATGCATAAAAGTTGCTTGCTTTTAAACGATACCCACATGCCTGTTGAAAATGTAACCCCCTTTACTACCCCATGAGATACCATCCATCCCACTTATCAATTGCTCCATTGATGATGTCTCAGCACATGCCTATCCTAATAAAAATTTGTCGCATTCCCGACATTTCTGTGTGAAAAGGCTTAAACAAATAAAAATGCAGGGTTTTATTTCACCTTTTGAGGTGCAGTTTGGTTTATTTTGAGGGAAAATAAATACACTTAACAATAGTAACCGTGTAGCATAATAAGGTAGATATAAGGTTTATAGGGGTTTCCAAGTTCTGAACTGCCCTAAAGAATGTTAATTATAGGTTAAGTAAGGTTTCACTAAGCCTAGAATGGTTATTTAGGTTGTATTAAGGCTTTAACAGTAGGGATATGTAAGCGACTGTATGTGCAGCTGATTTCAAGGTCGTGTGTGCATTCTGGATGTCATTTGTTTCTAGCTGTGGTTCTTCTGTTGGATAGCTTGTGGTCCTAATGAATAGTTAGATTTGGAGTCATAAGAGGGCTCTAGCTCCTAGGAGCAGTTGTACAAAGTTATATAATAGGTAATTATTATTACTTGTTATACGATTTTCTTAACCTGTATAATTTATGTGAATTTTAGGGAGCATCTGAGGATATTAATAAATTGTTTTGTTATGTGTTCTGCGGAACTACTTCGTAGCAGGCGATTTACAGAGTGCGGAGTGATATAAGTGGAAGTGAAGCAATGTGTCTTTTTCGAACGTGAATAGAGTTCCGGCGACCGCACAAGGAATAACATGTACTAATTTCTTCTGGAACGTAGATTTTCGAATTCAGTGAGGAATCTCGCCAAATTAGCGTCCTCTACCATTTCTGGGAATTATAAACAGTGACGAGTGTCGTGGATAGCAGTTTGATACAAATAAAGGGGCTATTTATCAAGAAATACGGCTACGAATGACAGAGCAAAGCAGAAGGCCGATAGGTGACTGTCCTGCCTTCAGATAGCAATCGCCTTATTTCCAGCACGCTGTATCTAAGTCTAAAGATATTCGGCAGTCGCAATATTCTCCAGTAATCTGTGGAACAGTCTTATATCACAGTTTTCGATGGTCTGCAGCCAAAATAATGTCAAAGCAGTTCCGTAAATTTAAATTTTGGGACGTTCGATTTGAGACGCCATATTGGTTATTTTTCGTATTTCGCCGTTAATTCCATATTTCCACGCCAAATCGACGGCCTAACTGCTGAAATAGTAAGCAAGCGTCCTCTAGCTTGATATTAGACCAGAGTTGCAGCAATTAATCGCCAAATTTTCCGATTATGGAAGAAACCAGCAAATTCTAGGCTATTGGACCAATTTGAGTTTTTTTTATACGACGCATCGTACGTAAGCCGATTAAAGCTGTCATATTTAATTTTGATACTGCTTGTGAACAATTTCACGTCGAATCCAGACTTTACGAACTGTTATTCATCCTCACAAGCCAATCTTCGATGTTTGATCCGTTTCCTAAGTAATTTAAAGGCGCCAGTTAACCCGAGACAATTAAAGTGCACTCCGCGAATTTTTCCCAATTAGCTAGCTGTGTAAATTCATTTGCGGGCCCAGTAAATATATTATTGCAAAGTGTAATCCAGTGTAAAAGTTTGTGTGATAGTGATCGACATTTGTATGCTCCAACAGAGATGTCAAGAGGTATGTAATGTAGTATATGTAACAGTAGTTAGAACCATAAGTCTAATAAACTGCTTCTCCAGATTTCAAATTAGTTTATCCGAAGTCAAGTTATTCCAGTTTCCACCCCACTTTCCTCGAAGTAACCACGTAGGCCCAATTCTGTTAAAGATTCTTAAATATAAATTGTGCAATAGGTTTGTGTATCAACAGCTGGTAGGGGTAAATGAAAGTCGAGCTAGAGAATTTACAATCTGTATATTTTATTGAAGCCCAGCTGTATAAAAGCACTTATAAAAAATTGGCAATAATAGAGGTCACAAGAGGGAGGACCCTCCTCCATCCCACATAACATTCATATGTTGCCATGGGGCTTTACCCCACTGTGGGACATTAAGTATTATAATACATACATATAAGTGTGGGCCCATATGTTGCCATAAGTGGCTTTTTTTTAAGAGAGTTAAATACACGTACCTATGTTGCCATAACCGTGACAATTGCAGAAACAGTTGTTTGCTCTCCATGGCACTTGTCAAACATCACGAAATGTTTGTCGATTTCACATCACCCCATTTAAGGGGGAGTTAACCCCAGGGTACAGACTTGAGTAAAATTGGGTGACAGGGTTAAAAAAGCGGGTGCTCATTCTTTATTTCAGTTTTTGTTTCAATAAATTTGGTTAATATTTAGTAAACTTGACGTACTTTGGATATTGACCATTTTCTAGGGACTTCTAGGTGGTCCTTTTATCATGTGTAGTTATAATCGTAGAAAAGTCATTAACACTTGAAAAGAATAAAATTGTGATAATCAGACATATCACACTGTCTAATTCAAATCATTCTTAGATTTGTAAAACTAAAAACATGCTGCATTCTTTTGAAAACTACATAACAGTAGTAGAAGATAAAACACACAAACAGAGATGGCCTTTATAAATATTGCAGTCAACTTTTAAAAAAATCAGATTATTATTTATATTTTGTAAATACATTTAAATCAAATTTGTTTATTTAGGAGAAAAGATAATGTTTTATTCAAAACAGCTTGTACATTGAAATAATTTTTTGTTAATTTGAGTGATTTTGGAATGATGCGACTTCTAAGTGTGCAGAGCTATGCCGTCATCGTAAGACTTTTGCAAAACAGGGTGTTTGATATTCAACTGATGATATGTCCAATATCAGTTTGGTTTTAGGCAAGCCTCAAAACAATGTTACAGTTTTTAGTACTTAGAAATTAAAAGCTGTTTTCTGCAAAAATGCATGAATGCTTTCAACAATACTCAGCAGAAAAGTTTGAATCAGATTGAGTAACTGTAGTGGTTTCAAAACCTTGACAGGGATGGCTCGGAAAGTGCCAGAGGTACGTTCATGACTGACTCGAGGTCTGTGTATCAAGTTTAACCACATTTTTCATTTACTGGTTCACCTCGTTTGAAAGAAATAGTTGGTGATATCAAATCCAACTGAATTTTTTATACTTTTTAATGGCAGTGATTCTTTCCATGTTGCAATTTTTTGGTGGCCTTGATGTACACAGTATTTAANAGTTGATTTAAAGAGCAGAAGTCGCTATTTTAGTTACATTTTTTATCAGTATTACCAAGCAAAGACTGAAATAGAAAAAGTAGCACCTTAGCTCACTTCAGAATTCTTCCCTTTACATGCTCGTGCAAGATTTATTAAAAATCTGTGTTCTAATGAAAATAGNGTTTGATTTTCGTTAGAACACACATTGCGCACTTAATAAACTATAGTTTTTGATAAATCGTGCATCAGCATGTAAAGGGAAGAATTTTAAAGTGAGATAAGGTGCTACTTTTCCATTTCAGTCTTTGTTAGTAATAGTGACCAAAAATGTAACTAAAATAGTCATTTCCCACGCTTGAAATAAAGCTAACTCTTACAGGATTGGTATTGAAATACATTCTCAGGTGTACATTGAAACGAAAAATGTGATGCTTTTTCTGAACAGGGTTTAAATCAAAACGTAGGGTACATCTTATATTTGTCTCTGCTAATAAACAAGTACATCTGTCAGTTGGGTAAGATTTTCTCAGCAAAACAAAATTCAATATCTTTTTTTTTTTCATCCTTTGAAAGTATTTGTTGTGCTAATATGTAAAAACTAGATCAAATCCTATCAAATTGAATTATGACAAGTTGATTATTTCCTTGTTAGCGACAGTATGTAGTGCATGTTCCATTTTTCTTTACAGCCTCGGTAAAACTGCTCCAAGCAACAGCACTGGTGATTTTTGTGTCTGGTGTTAAATGCTGNATTCCTAAGAAATGTGGGAACTGATGCATAACGGTTCTTCACATATACCGTCTCTTGGTGGTGTACGTCGGAGTACAAATAGCCAGCTTTATTTTCCTTTCGTTGAAGAAATATCTTGCTCTTTGCGATAATCAGTTTCAGTGATTACACCTTCAAGTCTTTACAGTCTGCGTTCGGAAAACCACACTAAGTACGATACGATGAGTATCCACATTTGGCCAGTGACTATTTTAAACAACACTGTCTCTTACTATTATACTCACTAAATATTTAAAAAGAGATGTTAAAAACAAGCAGTGTTCACTTTAAACTATAACTGACTGCTTCTCCATGTTAAAAACAAAAAACTCTGGTTTATTGCTGTTGTTTATTTTGGGCTGGTAGAATTTGAGGTGCATGCTTTGTAAGCAAATGCTTAATAACACTAAAATTACAGATTGGAAGATGTTGCAAAACCACTTTGTTTATCGTACATATGTGAATTTATTGCTAACGTTACTGATTCGTGGAAAACATCCGGCTGGTTACCATTTAAGAATGTGGAGTCTGTGAGTGTTTTCGTTAGACGCATTATTTCTGAAAATATTTACCGTCTTGTGGCCTCACAAAAAGTGAAACATAAGACGAGTAATTAACATACAAATCGTCAGAGTATACCATAATTGTAAGTGATTTTATTAGTACAGTATTTATATTATTACTGTGTTTGTGTTTTAACAGATAGGCCAGGCCAGTAACTTTTTAGCAGTCATTTGTAAAATAGGGGGCTCATACCTAATGAGTATCATAATTTAAAACTAACACTATTTTTAAGCTGTTTTAACAATGCAAAAGTAAATGGAGTAACACAACAATTGATATAAAACATAATTGCTTAATGTAAAAAAAAATTGTACCGTACTGCTATTGTAAAAGGGTAATTTAAAGAATGCTCAGACTGTTGAACCTTAAATGTAATTTGATTGATTATAAAACAGGTTTTGTTTTGTGGCCTTTAGTTTGTGTTATAGCACGTGTTGTTTCAGTGTTGTGAACGGTTAGGTGGTGGACGATCGCATGCAGTTTTGGGAACCGTCTGAAAACAAAAAGGAAACTGCTTCTCCGTAGATACGTCGCGAAGTCTTCGTTCATTTGGGCTTATTTAATTATGTGTTAAGGCTTAAAAATTATCCTGTAAAAAGACAGGTTTGGAGATAAACAAAAAAGACCATACAATGGTTAAGTGGGAATTGTAATTCAAATTAAACTACTTGAAAGTTGTACAAGTGTTAACAAATGCTAAAAGTAACAACATAGTGAAAGACAAGCTCTCTGTCTTGTGGTGTTGACGGTTAGTTGTATATATTATATAACTAAAATATTGTATCATAAATAAATGTGTATGATCTGATGAGTGTTCAGATGTAAATGTATCAATGTAGATTGTATATACTTTTGAAAAATCAATGCAGATGTTGTACAGTAACCTGAAATAACTTTTTGTACCATAAGTTGTTGTTGTTTATTTACCTGTAAACCTATTCCAGAGTGTGGCATTGTAATTTTGAACTTGTATTTGTGTTTACAGTTTATGCCTACTGGTCAAGTTGAAACAAATATCCATAGTTTGGATCATCTACTTGCACAGAGCATTCAAGTATGTCTGGATGCTGCTAATTAAATGGCACAACTGAGTACAGTTGTACTTAATTTTTTTTTCCCAAGTATAAAAAAAAAAGTCCAGATTTTGATGAACTCCCTCAAAAGATAAAGGTGAAAAAATATATACATTAAGGTAAAGGTAAATCAGAATAACTGCTGCATTGTTTGGAGTTCATTTTGAGTTTTGTATGAAACAAAAGAGCTGAACTTCAAAGACATGTAAAAAAGGAATATTTTCTGTTTATCGTGACATTCGCAGTGTTTCTGCGTGATTTACGGCAAACATTTTGCTGTGGTGATGCTGTTACCGTTTCTAACATTGGTTCCGACGGAAAAATGTGCTGATGTGATTTGGGCTTAAGGAAATAATCTGTCCACGTTGTATTGGCTTCAAAATTCTACAGCTTTCGTAGAGTTGTAATGCAGATAGCACACACATTTGTGAAAGGGAAAAGAAATTATTTCAGTTGAATTTCAAACAGTTCATGTTTTAATTACTAACAAGGAGAGACTACAGTTCATGACTCACCGATTTTGCTGTAAATTTTTTTAGGGGTTCTAGGGCCTAAAAGAACATATACGTGTCCCGGCGTTTTATTGAATGGGCTCCCGTTTTAATTAAAAAATAATAAGTAATTATTCTGAGTCG
>KZ873867.1:12315-22443 GCA_003456935.1 Machilis hrabei
GTTTTGCATATTTCTCGACGCGAAACCGTGATTGGCTGTTACCTAACATATTTGCATACTTCCTTCTACCTTTGCAGCAAATTTCAGCTTCTTTAATTCAGATTGGCTTACGGAAATTAACATTTCCTCTCCGTGCTTAACTTTTGGAAGTGAGTGTATATGTGTAACGCCTTTTAAAAGGCTTTGTTACTGGCATCGAGACATGTGTTTGATACTGGTACAGATCACCCTACCTCACTTGTTATCTACTTTCATTACAGCTGTTTACTATGGGCGTGGGTTCGATGCCAGCGAGTGACTTTTGTTTCGTGGTAATAGCTAAATAAACTGCACCGTGGTTTACGAATTTGTGCACTTAGCATTATGTAACTTATTATCTATGTTGAGAACTAGTTCCATTTAAAACAAAACGTACCTTTTAAAATCCTCTTTTATTTCCAAGTTTCAACCCAGAACGTTTCTAAGCTAAATCTCCGTAGTTAGGTCAAAACGGCTATTATTCTCCCCCAGCACTGCAATTAATTGGCACGTCGAAACTCACGGTAAGGCTCCATTTTACTTATTTATAATAATGCGACCATATGAGTCCGCCAGCCAACTTGCCTTAGCTGAGACACGCAACTTGCTTCTTAGATCGCCACCAACTAACTACTCTCTTTGGCCAGTCACACATAACTCTGTTATTCAAACTAGCCTCGCACGTTAGCCTCGCAACAACATCTACGCATTTTCTCAAATATGTTTCGGTCGCTTAACTCTCTGTCTGCGTGCAACCGGATATCAAAATGCTGAATTCTGCATTCCGTTGTACGGCTTCTCAGTTGACAACTGGCAATAAAGAGCCTCATAAACTTTGCATTGACAATGTCAAGCAAATAATATACTCGTTTATGCCGTATGAAACAAGTTGAACTGGCTGAGAAACACTGCTCTGTATAAATGCGATTTTCTAAAATAACGATTTTTCCCTAATGTCAAAACAATAATAAAACATGCGACCACGCATATTACACTTTCTTTTTGTTTGTTTTTTCCCACTATTGTCTTGGCGACATAACAGGCACTCTCGATTTTTCTCTACCTATCGTTTCGAAAAACTGGACTTGTCACTCGTCCTCTGAATATCGGTTCAGGCTACATCACCGCTATTAGAAGTTATACTCTTTACCGTTCGCCGCTAGGGTGCTACCAACCTGTTATGCCGCATTCTATGCCCTGTGTAGATCCGTGACAAGCAAACACGAGCTGCCCTTCACCATAGAGGTTGCTATCGTAATGTGTATACAGTTCCCCAGATGGTTCCATCTCCTAGTGGATGCATATCTCTGGGTTTTTGACTCAATATTTCAGTATGACTGTTCTACCCCCGTTAGCCGTAGATACTCAACCTAGTGGTGCTTACTACGAACTGCTGACCTTAAATTATTCCTAGGGTGTGTTGGCCTGGTCGGTGCTGGGTCTAGGCTTTCCGGCACTGGCTTTCTCTCGGCTATCTTTTCTGTAGGTAAGTTTATGGAATCGGCCCCCGGTCTTGGGTGAAAAATCTTTAATTCCGAGATATGAACTCGTCGTGGTAGCACTTTCTCGTTATCCACGTGTTGAAGGGTGTAGGTGTATTTCCAACGGACTATTATCCTATAGGGGCCTTCATACTTATCACAAAATTTTCATACTAAGTGTTTTTCCTTGTCGGAGTGAAGATGTGTTTTGCGTACTACCAATTCCCCTTTATTTAATTGTAACTCACGGTGATTTTTGTTAAAATAGTCTTCCTGTTTGGCTTGATTCTCAATTTTCTTCTGCATAGGATGATCCAACATTTTACTATGTATTCGGCACTGTGCTTGGTGTATGTCCCGGGAAACTGGTGGTGGTACTCGTCCGAAGTATAACTCAATGTCCGTGGCACCTAACGCGTTATCGAGCGGACCCCTAAGCAGTCGTCCGAACATCAGTTCTNCCGCTGCATAATTGGTGCTACGGTTAACCGTGTTGTTTAAACTGAAAGTGATCTGGCTAACATGTTGGTCCCAGGTCCTATGATTGTTCCTCACAAATAATCTCAATTTAGTCTTAATATCGCGATTCCGCCGTTCGATTGGATTAGCACTTGCCCGCCTCGGAGTGATGTACTTTATGTGCACATTCCAGTGGTGACACACTTGTTGAATCGCGTGACTGTGATGAGCAAGCGCGTTGTCCATTAGGAGTTGTTTGGGCGCACCAAATACTGCAAACACTTGTGATTCCAGTCTGTTCACCATCTCCGATGCAGTGGCGCGTCTCAATGGGAAGATAAGTACCCAGTTAGTACATACGTCCACAATGGTCATGAGATAGCGGTTCCCCTTCGCCGTCCGCGGGTAGTCTCCCATTATGTCCAAACTTAGCTGAAAGCAGGGTTCAAAGACGTTGTGATGTTGGAAGAGGCCAGCTCGTTTTCCGCAATCGGGTTTGGACAATTGGCACCGTTCTCATGGCTGGACATATTTTACGATATCCCGTACCATGCCGACCCAGGTAACCCGGTCTTTAAGGAATCTGAGCGTGCCGAAAATTCCCGGGTGTGCCTGGATATAGCTGTCGTGCGCACATTGTAATAATACAGGCACTAAATGTTTCGGTATTACTGAAAGCCAGCCCCGTAAGCTGTCCTTTTCCTCTGCAATTTCCCTCTTAATTTCTCCGGCATATCCAGTACGAGTATGGTAAACAAAACCCCCTGAGGATCCAAACAGTATTTGTGCTTATTTCGTAGTAANTGAGCAACGGCCTGTTCATCTGTCGGCACAGTTCCAGTCCTCACATACTCAATGATTGGTTGCAATAGGGGATGAGTCCCTTGTGCCTGTGCCAGCTTTTCCGACTCCAAGCAGGACCAGTCGATCTCCGGTATGACTACAGTTTTGTCATCACGCATACCTGATAGTTGGGCACATCAAAACGAGACTCGTCATCGACCTAACGTCTTTAGCCTGGTCACCACCCGTAGCGCGAGAGAACCAATCGGCTATCACATTGAGGGCGCCGGGCACGTGATGTACGGTGAAGTAATAGTCTGTTAAATAGACAGCCCACCTTTGTATCATGGCATTGACCGACTTCATTTTGTACAGATACTGCAGTGCAGCACTGTCAGTGTAAACTTGAAAGGGCTTCCCTTCCAACAAAATTCTAAATTTCTCAATTCCCTTTACCACTGCTAGCAGTTCAAGCTGGACAATGGAGTAATTCTGTTGGTGTTTATTCAGCACTCGACTACTGAACCCAATGGCTATTGGTGCCGCTAAGGTCCCTTGAAATAGCACAGACGCGATTCCCGTTTTCGACGCGTCGCAGGCGATACAGAATCCTTAGCCATAGACGGGTCGAATAAGGATCTTGTCCTCACTGAATCCGGCTTGTATCGTACGGAACACCACCTCGGCGTCATCGGTCCACTTAAACTTGCCGCCTCGTGGATTGATTACCTTATGCAACGGTTTGAGCAGGTCGCTCGCAAAGGGAATAATTTCTCTGAGCCATCTCACGATCCCAATAAAGCGGTCTAGTTGCTTCCGATTTTCCGGTCGTGGGAATTGCTTGACTGTCTTTACCTGTGCTTCGGTAACTNGCTTCGGTAACTCGATTTCCCTCAGCGGAAATCCGAACTCCCAGGTATATCACCTCCGTTTNCAGAAAGGCACACTTGTCCAGCGCACATTTAGCACCGGCCTGCTGAAGCTTCGTGAGTACGGCGTCCAGAGAGGCTAAGTGGCTCTCCACATCTTTATTATATATGATGATGTAATCGAGGTGCACATACACATCGACATCAATATGCTCTCTTAGCACCGTATCCAAACAGTGATGGAACGTTCCTGGCGCACCACATAGTCCAAATGACATGCGACAGTATTCAAATAACCAGAACTCCGTGATGAATGCAGTTTTCTCCCGGATTGTCTCTTCCAAATCTACCTGAAGATACGCCATTTTCAGATCTATATTCGAAAAGAATTTGCTCGTTGATAGTTTATTCCAGATTTCCTTCAGTTGCGGAAGGGGATATTGTGACGTCCGAATACTGACCTTGTTGGTCTGTCAGGAGTGGACGCACAGTCTTACTGTTCCATCCCGTTTTTTAACCAAAACTACGGACGATGCCCAAGGGGATTGGCTGCGACGTATTATCCCTAACTCTAACAGGCGGTCTAATTCGGATCGTACAGCAGCTCGGTGGTGTATCGGCATCGGTCTCAACCTTTGTCTGATCGGTGGAGCCGTGCCGGTATCAATGTAATGCTGGAAGCCGTGCAAATGTCCAAGTTTGTTTTCAAAAAGCTCAGTGGTAAGACCTTTGGGTCCGGTGTTTTTGGTACCTCAAGGTTCGATTTATCCTCTAACGTCAATATAATGTCCTCGTTCCTCATGGCTGGTACTGGGCTTGTCACCTCATCTCTATCCCACACCGAATCCGTTCGATCCCTTGGCCTTTCGTATATTGCAACCTCTGCCCCGGTTACTCCGCTACGCGAAGAGTATATGGCCATGTAACCGTTTCTAGGTGGCACCGTCCACGGTCTCGAGTTCCTCTCGAACCAGCTTTTCTTCAGTCGTCTCTTTTGTTTCATTCCCCTGTTGACCGCTTCCTCGGCTGGAACCATGGACTCAGTTCTACCTTGTTCCAGGTTCTATGGCATTGTAAAGGCCTCCTGGGGGGTTTATGTTTTTATTCGCATTCACCACGGTGCCAAATATGTTATCCAGCGGGGAGGTAAAATTTGGGTTTTGTAGCGTACAAAATTCCGCCTCTGAAATCACACAAAACTGAATGCTATTGGCTTGGTCCTGGGGAATTTCTAATTCCTGGCCCGCCTCCATGCACGTGTTTACCCCGGTTCCTCATTTTAACTTCGCACCGTAGCGTTGGAGAAAAGTTTGGCCCAGCAGAATATCCATGGGCAACTCTGACGCAAACACGTATGTTGTATCATACAGTTTGTGTCCCGCAACACCCGTCCCTAAATAAACAAAACCTAACGTAACCTCGGAACTTGTCGCTGAGTCAAATTTTACTAAGTCCAGTCTAAGTTTATTGAACGGGATCAGCGTGTTTCGAACCACGCTTAAATCACTACCCGTATCTAACAGACAGTTGGCTTCGTCACCATTCTCCATTCTATTGATTGAATGTTTGGCATTCCTAATTGACAGATAACGCACTTGTGTTTCCCACCTACAGTTACAATCGTGGGTGTGTCCTGAGAGGTTCATATATGTATCTACACCAGTAACCTCTCCTTCCTGGTCCACACTTCGTTTTTTCCATACGTTCCTGCGGCAGGATGGCTCTCTGAGGGGCCTTGATACGACTCCTCTTATCGCCCGTACCTGTTAGTGCCAGAGTCCTGTTTTGTCTGATTCGAATTACTCGTCCGATTTTTGAAAGTGGGCAGGAGCTTTGTAGGTGTTATCCCACTCGTTAGTTCCCCTTCGTGCCGCATAGGGACCTTCGTGGTTTTGGTTCTTCTATTCCCTATGTGGTCTATACCGATAATTTTCTCCCGCACCATATCTCTGCGAATACTTAGCCTCGTTTGGCCCTGGCCTGTAGTTTCGATAAGGTGGTGTATAAGTGCGAGGGATTTGATACGCATAACCGTTGCTACATCCCTCACAGTGGTGAAAACAGGACCCCTGATGAGCACATGCTCAGTCGGTTCGCAGAGCAAAATAGACACTCGTGGGCTGTCTACAATGTACACAGAAAGTATTTCCTATCTCTCCCTGGACATTAGAAGGCATCCTCAGATTACTCGTCACATTGGCCTCGCCAGCCTCCCCATGGGATCTATTCCAACCATTACATTCTTGCATACTACCCCACATCGCACGGCCTTCATTCCAGGGACTTCTATCAGGATTGCCAATGTGTGGCCTGGCCCCATTGGAGGTGTTGACCTCTGATGTCGTGTGTGCAGTCATGCCAGTGTTTGTATTATCCTTAGGCTTGTTATGTCATGGTTCCCCACTCCCAGCACTGGTTGGAAACTTAGTCCCCTGGTCGTTGTTCCCGGAGTCCCTGTACGCTCTCGCCAACTTCTGTGCGCTAGGACGTGCTCCCTTGCACGTTTGTCCTCTCCTACTCCATTTTTCCGTACCTGTACTGTATGTACCTGTGGTCTGTCGTACCTCGGTCTTGGCGCAGTCCGATTATCCCGACCTAGTTCGAATGTATGCTTAGTTTTGTAACTGCCTGTACCATCCCGAAAACGAAAGTCTTTTACCGCTCTCTCCACGTTCTGTATAAATTCTCCAAAGGACTTAGCGGCTTTCGACGTTTTCGCCACTGTCTTACGTAAATGCGGCAAACACCCGTCCGTGATGAGTTGATATAATTCCTTAGTCGTAAGGGCCTTCTGGAGCGTTAAATTATGCGCTCGCATCCGGTTAGCATAACTCAAGAACGGTTCATTTCGTTTTTGTTCATCGTTATATAAAGTTTTCCTAGTGATCGTGTCTGAACTTTGAAAAAACTCCAGAAATCGTCGCTTGAAATCGCTAAAAATTTGAAAGTCGTCACAGACTGTCTCAAACCAATCCCGGGCTTTAAATCGAAATAACGGTTCCAATTTGCGAAAGTCGAGTGCAATATCTAGAGTGCGAAAATGTCGTTTTACCCGATCCAACCAGATGCCTGGATCAGTTTCGCCGTCACAAGTGAATATTAAATGGCCTGGTGTCAAGTCCCGCAGTGTGACTTGGTACCGGGTGTGTCCATCTGAGGATCGGTTGTGTGAACCCTCTCTACCCCGTGCATCACTTGCCCACGGTGGCTCAGGGAGAATCCTGTTAACACCTACTCTCCCCTTAGTTGAATGGGAATATGCCGGTCCAGAATCCCCTATCCTGGTCTGGCCACTTCCTGCGAGAGGGCAGGGGCCACCATTGCTCCCATACTCGTTCATATTCAGAGAATTGTCCTCGGACCCCTCGTTTTCCGCTTCAGTAGGCGCGCAAGTACCTACATCGGGTGGTTCAGACCGGTCCTTTCGTTGTAAGTCTTGTATTTTCTCTGTCCAATGATAAAGCTCTTGTTGCACGTGGTGCACCTCGTTCCCTACTTGGACTAGAGTCTCCCCTACAGTTGCCCTAATATCCGCTACCGTCTTCTCTTGTTGATCAAGTCGATCGTTAACTCCCTGTAGGGTTTGTTTTTGTCGTTCTACCCGGACCGGGGTTTGATTGACCGTTTCTAGACATGTCTGGGTAGTTTCCTGGAGGCGAGTGACTTCTGCACCCAGCTCTTGATATAACTGGTTCGACACCCCCACCCGCTCTACCAGCTCTTTGTCTTGTGGTACGATGGTAGTCATTTCCGACTCCAGTGCCGCACATCACTGATTGCAACTCTCGCCAATACTTATTACTTGTTTACTTAAACCTTGGCTCACCTGATGGTGTTCTGTAAATTGTCTGGCGAGGCGTTCATGGTCATTCCTCAGTTGAGCCTGGATTCGATCGAACTGCGCATCAACGTTTTGAATATGTGTAGTGACATTACCATTGATGGCTTGTATCTGTTTATTGACATTACTCTGGATCGATTGTATCTGGGTATCGATGTTTTGAATCTGTATATCGATGTTTAGACTCTGTGTATTGACATTACTATTGATAGACTGTATCTGTGTAACGATGTTTTAAATCTGCGTTTTGTCATTACTATTGATAGCTTGTATCTGTGCCTCAATGTGTTGCATCTGGGTATCAATGTTTTGAATTTGGGTATTGATATTACTGTCGATAGACTGTATCTGTGTATCGATGTTTTGAATTTGGGTATTGACATTACTATTGATATCTTGCATCTGGGTATCTATGTTTTGACTCTGTGTCTTGACATTACAATTGATAGACTGTATCTGGGTATCAATGTTTTGAATTTGGGTATTGNCATTACTATTGATAGCTTGCATCTGGGTATCAATGTTTTGAATTTGTATATCTACTCTAGAACTAACCNACTCNGTCACCGCATGACTGTGTTCCCTCAGTAGNTCCCGTATCGAGTCCAGAGAAAATGNGGNTGTTTCAGTGCCCAGTTTGGACTGACCGCCAAAGTTTCTCTGACTCCTACTCGATCTGCCTTTCGGTGACCTTAATTTGATAGTTCCCCGTTTCGGGATACTTTTAGTTCTCCTATCTAGAACCTGCCTTGAAGATCTTTCTTCTTCTCCATCATACTCCACGTTCTCTATCTCTTTGGTATCTAGGTTACCTAGGTGTTCTTCCTGACAAGTACCTTCCATTTCACCGGTTTGCTCTAGCTTAGTAGGTAAACTAGTTGTATTTTCTTGTGCGGTCATTTTGCTACTTCTGGTGAAGTACAGCCGTTCCTTGCTTAACCTTCTTTCTTTCGTACTTTTCCCCAGTGCCTTCTTAGAATCTCAACTAACTACCCTAACCAACCAACTACGTCCATTGCACTAACGCTCGCTATACTACTTCAGTAAAATCTTTTCTTTGGCCCTAGTTTCTTCTAGTAGCGGTGATTTGCTCATTTTATTTATACTCAACGCCACTTCGCACCACTCCCCTTACTATCGTTCGCGGCTTAACCTTCTTGCCTTCACCTTCTATTCGGGCCCTAAACGTTGGGAGCCATTTTCCTATAGCGTGGAAAATTGTGTTGTCGGGGGGCACACATCCTGCTACAGGAGCCAATGAGCCCACCTAGCTCAGAGGTGACGATGCCTCTTTTTTCTTTATGTTTTAGCAGACACAGCAAACGAGCACCAAGCTCTGTGTTTAAAATTCGTGGGTCCGTGAATAATAGGTTTCAAAGGTGAAGTAGACTGGGGATGAATTGAGGTAGATCGGTGCGAACTGGAGGTTTCACCTTCTCTAAGGGAGATATGGGTTGATTTTATTATTCGGTTTTTCCCCCGCCTAATCACTTTGTGAGACAAAGAGAGGGTCCGATCCTATTCCCACGTCCCATTCTGCTTTACCGCTGCCTATGCTACAACTCAACTTGATAATTACACAACATACACGCAGCAACAATCGAATTGATACATTTATTTCTGATAGAGGCAATACAACAATTAATCTGTATACTACCTAAATCGTGTGAGGCCTCATGACAAGCACAGCTATCCTACGCTATTTGCGCACTAACCTATTTAACAATTATTTCAAATTCAGACATGACATCCAGTGAAAACACTCGACTACCCTGAAGGACTATCCCTCGGTATAGAGTTCGTTACGGAGAACCCAATTTCTTATTTTCCACTAGGGACCCTACTATCACAGTCTTTCTGACATTGTCGTCGCACTATACGGGTCGCCGTGAATTAGGTAAATGTTGCGAGTAAGTGCATTTAGGTTGTGTACTCTGCACTCCTTGCCTGTTACTCAATCTAATAGGAAAGTTTAGTCTTACCGGACTATGCCGCGTAAGCACTCCTGCTCGGCTTATAACCACCTGGGACTCCCCACAATTGACTCTATGCCTAGGTTCGTTGCGGATGGGACAGACTGCTGCTTATCCTAACCCCCAGGCAGATGACCACCTCCTTGATAAAAGGGAAGGCTTATTTAGTGTGAATATTAATCTTAAGTTTTCTAATACATACCCAAAATGGTATACTTACATGTGATCAAGCGTTTCTTATCCTCAACTCAGTTATATTACGTTAGCGCACAGGCAGCGATAATTATTAAGCCAGTAACCACTGGTGACTTTCACTCATGTGTGCAGTTTAGTTTATTCTCTGGCAGCATCATTTCCTTAATTTGCTTAATTTTATTATATAAATCTGGTTTCAGAAACATCTATATCGCTTCTCTTTCTTTTTGTTTTTTGTCCCACTATTGTCTTGGTGACATAACAGGCACTCTCGTTTTTTCTCTACCTATCGTTTCGAAAAACTGGCCTTGTCCTTCGTCCTCTGAATATCGGTTCAGGCTACATCACCGCTATTAGAAGTTATACTCCTGACCGTTCACTTCTAGGGTGCTACTAACTTGGTATGCCACATACTATGCACTGTGTAGATCCGTGACAAGCAAACACGAGCTGCCCTTCACCTTAGAGGTTGCTATCGTAATCTCTATACATATTTGAAAATTACATAT
>KZ873872.1:8190-20423 GCA_003456935.1 Machilis hrabei
CTTCAATTACAGCTATTTGTGTCTAGATTTGGCAACATACCCAAACCATTAACCACACAATGTGAAACTGTATAACCACCGATTGGTTGAGAAATCTATGTTTTTTATTCATACCAATTTTTGTGGATCTAGCTCAATTTTATTTTATTTTTAAAATTGGCACTATGGTTTAACTTTTACCCTTCGTGGTTAGACTTTGAATGAGCTCAGGTAGGTTTAATTTTATGTCAAATATTACTTTGGGGTTTCCAAATCCCCGAAGTACGAATTGATGTGGCCCTAGCTAGTNTTTTTTATATGGTAACAGTATACTACTATGAATGTAAACAAATATATACGTTTAATTATTTTAAATGTTAATTTAGAAACCTCCGGAGTTTCTNAATACTAATTGTTATCGCTCTAAGACGAATTTGTTATTGTTGTAAATTTAGCAAAATGGTTTGACCTCTAATCTCATAGTTTCATATTGAATGAGTACCAGTGATAAAATGGATCACACTTTTCCTTTGACCAGGTGACCCGCATCTCACTGATCCGAAATAAAGACCGGTAATCCAAAATTGGTGGGCATTTGTGTTGTAACTTTTTCTTACATCTCCAGATATTTCACCATAGACACAGTTAATCATTCATAATTAATACACCTCATGCCTAGCAAGCATAACAAATGTCTGCCAAGATCCCATTTTTAGAGTGGTTGAAAGTAGTACAGATCGAGTTATCGGGTACAAACCGAGTCATTGAGCCCCCAAACGGGTCACAGGATTAGTAGTATGCCACACCCGGGCNCAGTGACCCTAAAAACTCCCGAGTACAAATTTTGAGCTCTTAATTCCTATGGGAAGTCCCTGTTGTACATTTTGTTACATGTATTCAAATGAAAGGTGTGAAGGTAGGTAAATAGCACTATTTTTTACCAGACTCAGAGACCCCGATAACTCCCGAGTACAAACTTTCACCTCTGAATCCGTACGGGCTGTCCCCGTTTTAAATTTAGCTACATGAATTCACATGAAAGGAGTAAAGTTACATACATTTCACTATTTTTACCGGACTCAGAGACCCCAAAAACCCTCGAGCACAGACTTTCAGCTCTTAAATCCTATGGAAAAATGTGTTGTAAATGTTGCTACATGGATTCACATGAAAGGAGAAAAGGTACATTCATTTCACTACTTTTCTCGGACTCAGCGACCCCGATAACCCCTGAGTACAAATGTTCAGCTCTTAATTCATACGGGAAGTCCCCGTTTTAAATTTGGGTAATGAATTCACATGAAAGGAGTAGAGGTACGTAAATTTCAGTGTTTTTTTCTGGACTCAGAGAACCGATAACCTCCGAGTACAAACTTACCGTTCGTAATTCTTACGGGAAGTCCCCGTTCTAAATTTACCTACATGGATTTTGCTACATGGAGTCACATGAAAGGAGTGAAGGGACGTAAATTTCACTATTTTTTCCGGACTCAGCAACCCCGAAAACCTCCAAGTACAAACTTTCAACTCTTAATTCCAACAGAAAGTTCCCGCTGTAAATTTTGCTACGTCGATTTTGCTACATGGAATCACATGAAAGGAGTGAAGGACCGTAAATTTCATTATTTTACCCGGACTCAGCGACCCCGATAACCCCCGCGTTCAAACGTTGAGCTCTTAATTCCTACGGAAAGTTCCCGTTGTAAATTTTGCTACATGGATTTTGCTACATGGATTCACATAAAAGGAGTGAAGGCACCTAAATTTCACTATTTTTGCCGGACTCAGAGACCCCGATAACCCCCGAGTTAACAAACTTTCAGCTCTTAATTCCTACTGGAAGTTCCCGCCGTACATTTTGCTACATGGATTCACATGAAAGGAGTGAAGGCACCTAAATTTCTCTATTTTTTCAGGACTCAGCGACCGCGATTACCACCGAGTAAAAACTTTCAGCTCATAATTCCTGTGGGAAGTTCCCGCCGTACATTTTGATACATAGATTCACATGAAAGGAGTGAAGGCACCTACATTTCACTATTTTTCCCGGACTCAGCGATCCCGATAACCCCCGAGTACAAACTTTCATCTCTTAATTCGTACGGGAAGTTCACACCATACGTTTTAGCTACATGGATTTTGCTAAATGGATTCACATGAAAGGAGTGAAGGCACGTAAATTTCACTATTTTTCCCGGACTCAGCGACTCTGATAACCCCCGAGTAAAAACTTTCAGGTCTTAATTCCTACGGGAAGTTCCCTTTGTAAATTTTGCTACATGGATTTATACGAAAGGAGTAAAAGCATTTAAATTTCACTATTGTTCCATGACTCACCAACCCCGATAACCCCTGAGTACAAACTTTCAACTCTTAATTTCTACAGGAAGTTTCCGCCGTAAACTTTGTTACATGGATTCACATGAAAGGAGTGAAGGCAAATCATTTTTCTTTTACTATTTTTGCCGGACTGAGCAACCCCTATAACCCCCGAGTACACATTTTCAGCTCTTAATTCCTACGGGAAGTTTCCCCCGTAAATTTTGCTACATGGATTCACATGAAAGGAGTGAAGGCACCTCAATTTTTTTTAACTATTTTTGTCGGACTGAGCAACGCAGATAACTCCCGAGTACAAATNTTCAGCTTTTAATTCCTAAGGGAAGTTCCCGTTATAATTTTTTCTACATGGATTTTGCTACATGAATTCACATGAAAGGAGTAAAGGCACGTAAATTTCACTATTTTTCCCGTACTCACCGACCTCGATAACCCCCGAGTACAAACTTTCAGCTCCTAATTCCTACGTGAAGTTCCCGTTGTAAAGTTTGCTACATGAATTCACATAAAAGATGTGAAGGCACTTATTGTTTAAAATAAGCATTGCTTGTCGTCCTTAAATGACCCATGTTGTGTCGGGTAAACGTTAAGCACCGCATTGCATCATCAGATCGCAATAATAATTAAACATTTGCAGTAAAACTAAATATTGTCAATTAACTTTTTTGTCATTAAATATAATGAGATACCTAATTTCACATGTATGGAATTTTGAAATGTATAATTAGGTGGTTATTCTTTCTTTTATTTCTTATCCATTCCATGAAAAATTCAATAAATACCCCTTTCGAGATATATGTGATTTAAGAGTAGCATTTTAATCCTGCAACGTATCAGTAACGTAAAAACATTGTGCACAGGACAGAAGATGACTTATGTTTGAAACCTTGATATGAGTTCACATTTCAAAGGCATAGAACCAATTACAGTCACTCAATTGCCTGGGATACGGTTTTAAAGTGTGTAACAACCAGCGGCTGTGATACTCATAAAAATCGTTAGAGACAGGTGTATTTTTTCCGGGTCATTAGTCAACGTGCTGTATAAATGAATATATAATGATCAGACTTTTTTAGAATCACCCCATACATCACATGTGGGAGCGAGACTCGAACTCATGATCTCCTAGAAAGGGGCGGGGCAATTTGGCGAGCTTTCAGGTCGGCGTTTGTGTGTTGATTCTAATGGCTGCTTGCTGTTTGACGCTGCTAGCGCAGCCTCACTTGCCAGCAGAAAAATGGTGGGAAAAAAGAACACATACGATCTGGCTATTGCACGACATTTCAAAGAGCTCCGGCGTGTCTCCTCTTTTTTTCTCGGCTCGACCCGCGAGGTCCTGATTGTAACGGATTTTGCGTTTTTTAAGTATGGTACCTTCAGATTTTAAATTAGAATACATATATCAAACGTCATTTTTATTCCATTCCCGGTTTATCTTGTTTTCAATATTGGCACGTTTCCTGTACATAATCCGAATATATATAAAATAAGTCAAACAAAAATATTGTTATCATCCGATACATCCTTAATTTTGACAAACATGACCATAGAAACAATATATTTTGTTATCAATGAAAAATACTTAAGTGCTTAGACCATTTTTTATGACCCAAAACAACTGTAGCAGCCTTCTGGGCAGCTATATTACATTAAAAAAACAACTCTTGACATATAACTGGAAACTAATAAAGCTCCATCTATNTTGTACTATACTATAAATTAGAGCATTCATTTTGGTATTACTTAACCTTGTATATTTAACATCAATAGATGTATTGACCGTTGCAGTGTACACACGTATACACCTTGCATAATAATAATAATACGTAAATTAAAATTATTTATATATTTTCGTTTATCATTTGTAAAATTTTACATTCTTATAATAATTTAGTATACTTGCAATATAAAAAAGTAACCCTAAGACATTAGAATATTAATTTACATAAACTATAAAAATACTTTTGTTGTTCATTGTTTTAGAAATGTTACGCATAACATCTTACAGACAATGAACAACGATCTAACCAATAGCCGTGAACGCTTAAGACTGAAGTAAAAAATAGAGACAAAATTTTATTTTATAATTCACAGAGTTTCTCAATTTTTAGTACACATAATATTTTAGGAGAAGCAAAATTATATATTTACTTCATTATAGAATTAAATTACATAGATATATATTTGTTGAAACTAAGACAAGATAAATAGGTGATACATTAATAAATATACTACGTAAGAAGCTAAGTGTCTTGACTTTATTGCAATTAATATAAGTAACTAAGAAGGTGCTCACATTTTCGACAGTATAGTGTAAGAAAACTTAATTCCATACAACTAAATATATTCAGTATAGTTTCATTAATTATTGATAATCAAGCTACTACTAATAACGTCCCTGGAAGTAAGTTTCGTAAAAACACTGACTCTTTGTTCGTTTTGCTTACAGTAAATTATAGTCATAATTAATACTTTTCTTATTAAGTCAGTAATTGACACGTTTGGTTTTGTTATTGATTATGCTTTTTCCATTAAGTACATATCTTCAAAGGTATGTGCACCCATTCAAATACATAAATTAAAAGAAAAAAAAATGTAGTTTCAACATTTAACTATAAATGTGCAATAATCCTTGTGTTAAAAATAAACAGTACAACTTACACAATTAGCTTTCTCGAAACTTAATGAATATACTTTTCTACACAAAATATCTCATTTTGCAGTTTTTGTATAGTTATAGCCTCATATAATTGTTATACACTATTATATAAAATATAAATAATATAAACAAATAATAAATTTTGCATGAAGCACAAGCTTTTCATAAATAATACACACAATCTTCAAACCTTCAAAACTAAGGTTCATAAATACTTGCTTTCTTCGTAGTTCTATGTTTACTTTTGGAACTCACGGTGCTTTTGCATCACAGGTTACACCCTTTCGTGAGTTGCTTATCATAAAAAAAATAACAACATCCAGAGTTAATGTTAAACATTCTAACCCATCAAAGTTGACTTGCTCATTTATGTAAATAGTAACAAATATTTTATTATAATAAATATATAAACTTTTAACAGGTTTTTAATTCGAGAAATATAAAATTATATGTTAAAGTAGTCTTAGAAAAACATAAATAAAAGCATTCATACAAGACTTAGATGATTATCACAGTTTTGTTTTGATTTTTGTATTTACAAATATCTTCTGTAGAATTATCATTAAACATAATCATATTTTTAAATACATATTACATAATTTTATGCTATAAATTTATAGTATTTGTAGCGATTTTTGAAGTCTATGAACTACAAAATATTTATGTGTACCATTTCAATATTTTTACTTCACTATATATGTAATAGCCATTCTTTTCACTCATTTTTTTACACTTAGTGGATATAAAAGTAATATTATAAACGTTTATAGAAAATAAATAGAGTCAACATACATTCCATGATATAATTATATCATACCGTNCATGATAACAGTTTATCATGTTAACTTTCGCAGCTCATGGCACTTTTAAGAAAAATGATAAAATACCACACAATACAATTACTTTGCAATTCTTGCCATACCAAAACTAATGGTGTCTGATTGCGGTTACATCATTAAAGCATTCCTAATAATCGCTTCAAATGAGGACAGAGTAGTTACAATCAACCGCTCAAAGATCAATTGCTCTCTCATATTCATCGCTCTCTGTTCATTGGAGTTCTCTCTCACATAACAGTTCCTGTACACAACACGTCTAGCTTTGTACACTAAACGGCCTAAACTTCCCAGATTCCAATACACGAGAGGCTGCAAATCTACGTAGTACCAAAATGCAAAGGTATCTAACCTTTTTTTTCTATTTTTCGTTAAAATATTACAAATAGTATTATCTCAGTATGTTATCTATTTTGTTTCAGCGTTCTTTTATGAGCTCCTCGCCTATTTTGGTAAGTACGTAAAATTAAGAATAGGACATCTAAAGGCCTATGTTTTTTAGGCCCTAATCATATGTTAAAATTAAAATTAAATAAAAAAACTCAATTTTTGTATAAAATGTTCAGAACGTATAAAGTCAGCATAACGCCAGTATGCAATACCAATACACACACATATATAAGATTAGTGTTTATGATATAACTAAAAAAGTACATTTTAACTAAGGTAAATAGGATCTTCCCTCTTGAATCGCGAAGGCGTAATTTTAGCAAAAACAGACTACGTATTTTTATTTCANAAGATTTGATGATGATGAAATTACATCTTAAGTTACACATACTAATATTACAACAAATAAATAAGTCAATATTTGTGGTATTTAATGTTTAGTTTCAAGAGGCGTATATTTTAAAACTAAACTGTGTTTAGGTACTTAACAAATGTACTTCAAAGCATTAAAAATGCACAAGTACACTGGAGTAGTACAATTTTTATTAAAATTGCACGTATATTATGACTTACAAATACTGAATTGCTAATGAAGTGAACAACTTGTAACATTATATTCAGTCAGATAATTGTATGGTCAAATCACATACTAAATCCTTGCTAATAGAAACAACACATACTATTCAACGGTACAAACATTTGTATAAATAATTCCAATTACACTAATAACATGTAACATATATAATTTCTAATTATCTCATAAATCTAGTTAAATTACGTATAACACCATTACATTACAAAGTTCCATTAATGTACATTAATATTAGTGAGTAATATGACTAAGAATAAAAACGCATGTGAAACAGTATATTCACTTTTGCTGTGAGTATAATAAAGCATTATCTGTATATACTATTTCTTAGCGTATTATCTATTATTTTAGCCATTAAAGGTGAAAAATACAGTTTAGTATACCGAAACGTTCTGAAAAATTAAGATAAATTTAGCTGTCCAAAAAAGGTAATTAATTAATACCTACGTTGACCACAAATAAGGTATGTGTTTTAACTACCTAAGGATATAAATTAATATTTCAGTAGATAGATAGATAGATAGATAGATAGATAGATAGATAGATAGATAGATAGATAGATAGATAACTTGGACATGCAATGTTTTTCATATAATATCGAAAGCAATTATTTTATTATTTGTTTCAATTATTATGCTAAACACAATTTGTTTCTGTGTTTATGAAATTCAGGTNNTAGGTCACAATAGTACAAAAGTTTTCAATCAAAGTATGAATGCATATTTGTAAGATTCTAAAAACTTCAGGTCTAGTGAACATAATCATTAATTAAAAAAAGCCTACTGCCACATGTATTGATATACGTTACTACAAAAGTAATGCATTCTCTACGTCATTTATGTAGGGTATAGGATTGATTTAACCTTGTACGTTATAAAAAACAAAAGCAGTGCTGAATCATTTTAAGTAACATAAACTTTAAAAAAATGAACATGTAATTGGTATTACGTAATATCTAGGAAGGTATTACTTTGTAGATGTGTAGTGTGTCACTTCTTGGACTGAGTTCTTAGACACGTACACTCATTCTTATATTAATGTGAAACCCTAATAGGCATTTAAAAGAAGTCTTACCTTATATCACTTATCATAGAAATTAATATAGTGATAATATAATGAATATATATATAATATGTTTTTATTTTTATGTCACTTTATTAGAAACTTTAGGACTGTCACATACTAAATCTAGAAATTTCACTACCACAGGAAATGGAGATTGGTGAGAATAATGTTAATTTACAAATGGGTCTTAATACTATCGTAAAACAAGTGCACCCCGCAGTCTGTTCAAGTTTATTTTCATTAATGTTTAATAACTTTTAAGTACTCTGTGAACTAAATAGTGACGTGCTACTTAAATTCAACGGTCATTGCTGTACTTTCCTAAACTATAGCATTACAATTTTCACGTAGTAAATCTTTGGGATGCTATTTTCTATATTTTTAATTGTATAACTTTTCGGTCTACCGAATTGTATCATGCTTTTTTTGTTTGTAAGAAAATTTTAAAATCATCATAAATGTAGACTTTTAAATAAACTCATATTATGAGGTGACAATTTATTACTCATATGTATACTAGATGAAAGGAAATAAAATACTGCATTCAAATTAAATTTTAAAACCTACTTACAATGACCTAGGGTCCATAATATAACTGCATTGAGCATGAAATTGTAAAAGTTTAAACATTTGAAAAATAAAGAAAATATAATTCATTAACAAACCGAAAACAGAACAGTATATAGAACCTGTTGTCTCATAGACATGCTTCATGTGTTTGTTAGGGTATACTAAAATGCGATTATACTGAATTTTTCTTTTTTGTGTGTTTTATGATTTTGTTACAATGAAAACAATATACTCTGATTATATACCCCACAATAATAGAAAGTTTTTCACTTGTGATTTGGAATTTTCTGTAAGTTATGTAAATACATAAAATAAAAATAGGGAAATTTAATTATATTATTTTAAAGTTATTAATATATTACAATACGAAAAAAAGTGTGATTAACCATACTATTACCAGATTTACAAATATTCTTCAGGTTATGAAACTGTACATTTTTGATCAAACTACTCCGTTCATGAAACCCCACCATTGCCTTTTTATTTCAGATAGCAGAACTTTATTTTCATCTTCACGAGGACTGTATTTATTGATTTAATAAGCTTTTCTGATAGTATACTTTAACTAAACTGGGAATTGAACTCAGAGTTATACAACCTATTCGTTAGTTCATGTTGATTTTTAATGCATCCGTCAATTTTTTTAATTCGGCAGACAAATATCTGGCCTCAAAAACTGGTACCTAGGGCACTGTTATAATGCATTTTGTTTCTGAGACTTTGTAGTTATAACTTATGTAGCTATTTAAGTTCAAATATTGCGTTTAATTTTAATTTGATTGCAATAAAACAATACATTTTGCGTCATAAGTTTGTCTGGTCAAGTTGTTCAAGCGATCTGAAGCGTAAAACATTGTCAACAAGACCATATAATGGATTCCGTAGGTCCTGAGTACATTCTCCGGCAAGAATGAAGTAGTTCCACTGTATTACTGTAGCTAATAATCATTTATTTTTTATTCATATTTCTTTACTTCACAACTACAACTTATATTTTACATTATTAATTAATCTTAAGGCTATTTATACAGCTACAGTAACACTAATTGTTAAGACTATGGATCTCTTAATTTTATAACAATTGCATGACAATCCATTCTTCATCTTGTAAATACCATTTTAATTCTATTTGGAAAAGTTGAGCCGTTTTATTAGTTAGGACTACCACTGAAAATTCAAATTGAACTAGAACATATGAGGTGACTATTTATCACCTCAGTTATTAAAGAAAATTTTATCAATTTTAGGGAACACTGCATCATTTACAGTTTTAGATTTAAGGTAGTAGTAATATTAGTATAAATATCAATAAATAAACTGTCCTTAGTCAAATAACTTAATTTATCAAGTAAACAATGGGATTTACGTATAACTTGCTATATTCACAACATCAATTAATTTACACGGACCAGTTTCTTGTAGTAGCAGTGATTCTTAATCTAATAACATGGAAAGTGTACAATGTCCGATAGTTTTGTAATGTTTGAGCAGAATTCAAAAATAATTTTCTGGTTTGTATTTAATTTTAAACCATACATGCATATTTGCTTTTTTTGTATCTTAATACCCGATTGTTGATACGATGGAAAGTTTCAATTATATAGCTTACTACTGATAAAGGTCGGTAGTCGACAGTATCACGGGCAAGCCAAAGGTTATAATAGTGATCAAACATTCAGTGGAAGCCTGAGGATCCTCGCTTTGGACATGTGTACGGCCGAATGGTGTTAGCCTTACGAAAGTTTTAACAATTATAAAAGCTTTGCCAATAATGGTACCTGAAAATACGGATAAGGGCTTCATTTTCTTGGTAGTGTTAGGCTAGTTCCTCAATGGCTAGGCGTGGCAAGGCGCGNGNGGTGAGACACAATAATCATTGGATCAAACATATTTTATCCATTAATCATTGGCCACTCAAAGAGCAGCGCCACCCNCACCTCGCTACGACTAATCATTGAGTAATTAGCTGTATATTGCTTGCAGCTGGCAAACCATTCGTGGAATTCTAGGCCATCTCCGAAAGAGTACAATCTAAGTGAGTACTGCAGTACTCAGACTGACTTGCCTTCCAAACGGTAGATTTGTTATATGAAATTTGTTATACTACTTCAAACAACTTTTGCTGAATACAAATCTCAATTTTCGTACTCACCGTAAATACCATTCTAATATGTCAAGAAATTATNACAACTCTTTCACAAAACATTCACTCATTAGTTTCCAGTCAATGTGTTATATTCATGACAATACAAAAAAAAATCATTATAAATTGATCTGTACCAAGTATACGGTTGAGTCTACATACTAAACATAGACATAAAAAGCCTTATGATTTGTGCATTCTCATTTTAGGGGTAACTACAAATCAAGAAATCCAGAATAGCAGAAAAGCATTGATACGGAGTGGCCTGATAATCGTCAACGNATGCTATCAAAAAGTTAAATTATGCTCCAGAAAGCAGAATTAGCCATTGAACCTAAGGTGTTAAGTCAAGCTCATATTACACCTTCCACTAGAATATTACTCCTAAGTCTAAATTTGTAAATATCCTCGTCATAAACAACCAATAATCCAAATGGTCGTACACCTAGAACTGAACAAAGAAATCGTTCATGTTAATCTTTTTAGATTACATTTTGCTAAAATACTGCATTTCTACGTTTGTTAACGAAAATATAAGGCGTCGGCATGCCATATGGACCCAATGGGACAAATTTTGATTCAATTAGTTTACCAGCTTTCTAGGTCTAGACAGTAATACAGGAAAACAAAAACATAAAAAGAAAATGTTGAAGTTTAGCATACATCGTATACTTTTTATTTTAAATTTACATTTGAATGTGTTAAATAAAAGAAAATTACAAAATATTTCACATTTTGTTTTGCACTTAATATTAATCACTATTTGGTGAATCCCATAGAAGCTCTAACGAATGTGTTTAAGTATATGCTTATTTATATGTTCGTACTTTTATAATATATTAGTTAAAATAACCAATATAACATTGTCAATGGAAGCCAAATGTCGGGCAGATCAGTACGCTAACGATTGTTATAACAATATAAAACTATTTGATGTTGGTTTAATAAAATTACCGATATTTTCTAAATAATTATTGTATTGATGGCTTCAAATGTTTCAGAAAATATTAACTACTTACCGTCGTTTCTAGTATTGACAAGGTAGGCTTAAGCCACGAAATCAATTTTCTGTTTCTTTAACAATCCAGTGCGTTATTTTTTCTTTTCGAATTATAAAATATTTGGTATTGCATATATTTCCAATTTTATAAATTCACCATAACTAATAAACTCTCACTAATTTGTAAAAGTTTTAACAAGAAATTGCCTAGAAGACTAATATTTAAGATTTTAATTGTAAAATGTATTTATAGAACGTATACTTTTTCGACAGTTAGGCCGATCTCTTTGGTGTAATGGTTAGTGTACTAAGCCCTCTATCAGTGGTTTTGGGTTCGAATCCCCCGTGTATGGCATGGCTGTTTGTGATATCTATTCATCTCCATTGATTAAAAAAAAATACATGATTCATCATCCTAAAATGAACTATCTAGGGTCGGTTGGACCTTAAACACCACATATCATATTTATCTTCAGTTAGTGTTGTATACAGTTATAGCCCAGTCAATGGGTATGAAAAAAGAGTGTTTGTTCGGAAAAGGTTAGAGAAAGATGAAATTTGGCAGGATGGTAGACCATGGTCCCCTAGCAATACACCTGATTTTGCGACCTTGAAAGGTTGACGCTCGAGGGGTGGGGGGTGAAAAACTGTGCATCGCC
>KZ873878.1:22599-36173 GCA_003456935.1 Machilis hrabei
AGAATTCCAGTTCCTCCTTCATGGCAGTTCATGTGAAGTGACGCATTGCATGCTCTACTAGGTAGATTAAGCAACACTTTTTTAGCATTTTGACCAAAATTTTGTCGAACTTATTAGTTTCTTTTTTTTCTATATATCGTGTTCTAAGCGTAAAATCTACCTTGGAGTTTATAAATATCTTTATGGCATCTATTTTTTGCCAAGGGACAAGTAAAGATTTATCTAGTTCGTCAATGTTCCTCGTTATTTCATTCAATATATCCCCAAGTTTCTGTTTGTTTTTGAACCCAGTTGGCGTTCCTAAGTACTTGTACGCTTCTCCTTCTCTCAGAATTCCTGGCCAATTTTAAATGGAGTTTGTAGGATCTGTCTTTGATTTTTACATTGAACGTGTAGCGTTGCGCATTTACTAGGCTTTATTTTTAAGCCGCATTTAGTGGTGGTTTCATTTACGGTTTTCAAAATTTGCTCCATCCCCTTAGAATCTTTGGCTAAAGCGCAATATCGTCTGCATATACTAAGTTGTTAATTCTAGAGTTTATTATATCAATGCCCGATTCTTGTGCGATCAAATTCAAATTCCTTATGAGGTATTCCAGCGACAAATTGAAAAGAATGGGGCTTAATGGGCAACCTTGTCTTACACCCGCTTTCATAGGGATGACTTCGGTCCAGACCTCGTCGCATCTAATTTTTTTTCCGACAATCGTGATATAAGTCCCTCACAATCTTTATAAAGTTCATCGGAGTTTTTAGTTTATCAAGCATCCTGAAAATTACCGAGTGGGGAACGGACCCAAAGGCATTTTCAAGAATCAGCCAACACACCACTAGCTCCCTATTATTACGTCTCGTGCTTTCTATTTGTTGTTTTATTATATAGATGTGTTCAACACAGCCATCAAACTCTCTAAAACCTTTCTGGTTATCCAAGATCCGTCCTGTTGCCGCTGCCCAACAATAGAGCCTATCGGCTAGTGTGCCTGTATACACTTTCTGGATTGTTCTTAATAGCGCCAAGGGTCTCCAGTTATCAATATCCTCGACGTTACCTTTTTTATGTATTAGAATTATATTGGCTGACTTCCAGCTCCGGGGAACTTTGGAGTGGTGCTTACAGACATTAAAGATCTCCGTTAAGACTGCTGCACCAGGATCAATCTTTTTGAGGCCCCTGTATGTTATGCGGTCATCTCCTGGAGCTGTATTTGCGAACTTACATAGTCTATACCAAAATTCTTTGGGTGTAAATCTGCCATTTAGGAGTGCCATTTCTTCTCTGGGATCCCTGTCACTCTAATACCTTTGACCGATCTATTTCTGTCATTGTATATATTTCTAAAATGTGTCTCTAGTCCATTTTTCGAAATTTTACAATATATATCCTTATCGGAAGCGAATATCTGCCGTATTGCTTTACGTTTATCAGCTCGATATAATCTCTGTATTCTTCTCGCCTCCTCATAACAGATTTGTTTAGAAATTAAATAATGTTTAAAAACATAAGTAATGAAATAAGTTAAAATTTGTATAAACAAGGCTTACCTGTCTATTATAGAAGACTGATTGCTAATTTTACCCCTTTTTCTTTCATTTATTCTACCAGCATAATTGGGCTTGGTTGAATGTCATGATGCATACCCCCAAGTCCATTGCTGGTTGGTCATACATTTAAAACACATCATACACACTCTCTCCTTATCATCATAACTTATATGCTAGTCTTACCTAATGTCATACATATATCATTTTTCTATTAGATAAATACAGAGGCCAATAATGACTTATCTTGAGTCAGTATATACATTATCAAATTTTTCACATGCAAATACATAGCTTAATAGCCATTTTTTTTTTTTTAAGGATAGGGTACAATATTTATTCATATGAGATATGGTTAAGCTCCTGGTCATATTCACCTTATTTCTTAACATTTATGATACCCAAATCATTGGTGTGCATGCTTAATTAGTCATTAAATTATATAAAATCCTTAAATTTAAAAAGATACAAGATTGATTGCTCTCTAACAAAGGCCATAAAATTGGCTGAGATCAATCTGTTCATCATGTTCAAGAAGCTCTTCCNCAGTTAAAATAAAGTTTTTGGTTGAATAATAATTAAAAGGAAATGTAGATATTAATAAAAGGATCAGTACTGTCGTTTCCCTTTGACATGTTCAATATAAATGTCACGACTCCATTTTATTGTGACTGATACAATGAGCTNCTTCGTGAGATGACTATATTTCTTACCGATAACCCGCTCTCTAATTGCTTTTTCATTACCACCTGGCCAAGATCCAAGCGCCCCTATGGCAATTGCATTTAAGCTAGTTTTATAACCTTGGTGTTGGTAATGCATTGCTAACTCGCTATCTTTGATTATCTTACCCTCTCTAGTTTTTTCAAGTGCTTGAAAGCGATTTTCAAATGGCACTGCTATGTCGCACACAGTTACAGTCTTCATCGGTTCGTTAATTATTACGATGTCAGGTCTCAATGATTCTATTGACATATATATATATCCCATTGTCTTTGCTACTGCTTTTACAATTCTATCTAGGATTGCGTCGAGTCTTTTTTGCCATGCCGCGCTACTTTGCTGGCAATGGTTTAACACGTGTGGAAGCGTCTCGTTTTTGTAGGCGCATCTTCTACACCTCTTGTTGCCAGGTGGGCCAAATCTTCGTGCTCCATTCAGCGGAACNCAGTTCAGTCTAGCTCGAAAAATNAAGCGCCACTCGGCAAACCTTGTGTAACTTCCGTTTGAGATCAAATGATTTGAGAATAGAGAATTGGAAGAGGCCTCAAATGCCTTTCCTTGATCAGGTTTTTTAATAAGTTGATTTTTGTATTGCTCTTTAAGTAGAAATTTCAACCTACTAGCTAATGTCTCTTTGGCTTTCTTCCCTTTGTTATTGGAAGACCTTGGTGATCAATAATTACTAGGTCTTCACTTTATTCGTCATATTTCCATTTAAATTTTAGTTTTGGCATCAGCCTTCTTGAAGCATTCCGTGCTTTTGTCCAGAATGAAGCAAGGTGTCCCCCCATCTCTTCTGAACCCGTTTTCCATTTAGCCGGTTAAGAACTCGGCCAATTCTGGGTGTGTCGGATCTTTATGAATTCTTCTTTTAGTAGCTTTTTTGAGGTTCATTATTGCTACTGATCTTACAGAGAATCTTTGGATGTTAATAATCTATGAGCTTGAGCTATCCTGCAAATGTGCCAGAATTCCCGCACCTCCTTTGTCACAACTTATGTGAACAATTTCTCGAGATGCTCTTTGAGGCAAATTTAGCCATTCTTTGACATACTTAGCTAGCCTTGTGTCAAAGTCATGAACCTCTTTCTTCATGCAAATTCTGCCTTCGTTATTACAAAGGTTTTAATAGAATCAATCTTCTGCCAAGGGGCTAGGAGTGAAGCATTGACTTTTTCCAGGTTATCATTCATGTCATCAATTATCTTTCTTAGGTTATTATCATGTTTAAACCCTGCAGGTGTACCAAGATATTTATATGATTCGCCTTCTGTCATTGCCTGAATGCTTTCGTAACCCATTTCAAATCTAATCTGTTGGACACAGTTAGATACTTTAAAATTTAGATGTAAAGAGGCGCATTTCTTATTTTTGACCTTCAATCCACACTCGTTGANAACAGAGGACACTTCAGTCAACAGTTCCTGCATATCTTCAGCATTTCGAGCCATTAGCATTATGTCATCTGCATATACCAGGATGTTAATTTTTCACTACCAATCTCTATTCCGATATAATTCGTTTTTTGATTAACCCTTCTAATTAGGGGTTCTTTTGCCAAATTAAATAGAATGGGGCTTAATGGGCATCCTTGCCTTACCCCTGCCTCCATGGCTATGGGCTCTGTATAACCATCTTTATGTCTGATGCAATTGGTGCATCCTCTGTACATGTCTTTAATTATCTGTGTTNTATGCTCTGGCATTTTAAAGTCCTGGAGAGTTTCTATAATTATGCTGTGAAAATAAAAAAAAAAAATGGTAGATCAAAGTACAGTATATTAAGCTGATAAGAACAGATTTGCACGACTTTTTAGATAATAATAAAAAAGACTTTTATGAAATCAATTTAGAAAGTTATTAAAATGGCTTACCACAGCAAGCCATTATTTAAATAGGAGTAGCTCCTTAGGTAGTTATAAATTTGGTCTAACTTTAATTTAATAATTTAGAGCAAAAAAAGTCCAATCTCATATTATCTGAGGAAGTCCATCCACTTAGGATACACATTCCCCGTCTCTTAGTTGCCCATTCCCACGTCATCACGGTGTTCTTATCTCAGATATCGCATGGTGAATCTGACATGGTTTATCTTACTAGCCATGACGATTGATCGACTTAGCGGAGCAGCCAATCATTAGCTTTTGTCCCATGACAAACCTTCTGGAACCCATTCACTCACCTAAATCAGTCATACAAAAAAAAAAAAATCATTCACGCGGGAACTCCGAAGTGGCTAAAATAAAAAGGAACTTGATAGTTACTGTGTCATAAATAGAAAAAAAAGAAAGGAGTACGTCTAATACCTGTCNTATACACTTAACGGTAGTGGCGTTGACCGGTCACATGCTCGATATAGATGTCTCTGCTCCATCTGATGGTGTCAGAGATGATGAGTTTCTTCATCAGGACACTATATCGTCGTCCAATCTTAAGCTNTCGAAGAGTAGCGTCGTTAGACTCCTCCCATGATCCCAATGCACCGACCACTACTGCATTAACCGTGGTGTGATATCCAATCTTTTGGTACTCCATGCCAATCTCACTGTATTTGACGATCTTGTTCTCTCGGGCTTTCTGTAACGAGACAGATTTATTGTCAAATGGTACTGTTACATCACATATGGTTACACTCTTGGATTGCTGGTTAAGGATGAGGATATCTGGGCGAAGGTTAGATTGGATAAGAGGAGGGGTTTGGTTGACACGTATACTCCATGCACTCTCCGGAATCGCCTTCACCAGCCGCTCCTGAATGGCGTTGTGACGCTTCTGCCAGGCTGCACTGTGCTGTTTACAGTGGTTAAGGACGTGCGGTAGTGTCTCGTTGATGTAGCCACTCCTCCTGCAGCGCTTGTCGCCTTGTCCAAACCTCCTGGTGCCGTTTAGTGGGACGACGTTTAACCTAGCTCTGAAAATAAAGCGCCAATCGGCAAAACAACAAAAATTACCTGAGTGTATGTAGTGGTTGGAGTAGTATGACCGTGACGTTGCTGAGCAGGCTGCGCTTGTAGTGGCATTTAAGGGCATCCTTGAACTTGGAAGCAGCAGTACTACGGCGTCCCGGTTGCCTGGGGCCCGCTTGGATGGCTGGATGTACAATCGTGAGTTGGTCGTTGTTGTACTGCCAGTGGGAGCTGGTGGACTTGAAGAGTCGCCTGCATGCGTTACGTGCTCTGGTGAAGAAGGATGCGATGTCGCCACCATCTCGACCGAATTCTGCATCTAGAGAGCCGTTAAGATAAGAGACAAGATCATCATTAGAAGGGGCTCTACCAAGCTTTCGTTGTACAGTGTTGACTAGATTGGAGAAAGCCAGATCCTTCATAAAGGGATCTTTAGAACTCGGTAGTCTTTACGCCTGTGCAACCACCGCAACGTCGATGAGGTCAGCAATAGGCAGCAAACCAGTGCCGCCCTCGTGGCACGACATATACAGCAGGTCCCTGGAAGCCCGCTGAGGAAGGTTGAGCCACCGCCGGAGACATGATACTAGCGCCTTGTCCAAGTCCTTGGTGATCTTCGTTTCCACGTATCTGGTGCGCAGCGCGAAGTCTAGTTTGGGGATGATGAACGACAACCTTCTTCCAGGGTGCCAGAAGTGACTCGTCCACCTCCTGCAGAGACCGCACCATATCGTCGATGGTCTGGCCAGCCTTGTTGTCGCTCCTGAAGCCGGTGGGTGTACCCAGATGTTTGTAGGACTCTCCCTCCCTCNGGGCTGGCATTACGGTGTCGTTGATCAGGAACTGCGTAGGTAAGACTTTGACGTTGGCTCCGAAGTTGACATGGAGCAATGCACACGTTGCTGCTTTGAACCTGAGGCCGCACCGCCTGGCTGAAGAATCTGTAACTTGGAGGAGATTTCTTACAGCATCCGCGTTCTTACCCATAAGTACAATGTCGTCAGCGTAGACCAGTATACTTACATTTCTGCCATTAACCTCTATACCTGTATTGCCGGTTGAGTGTAGTACCTTACGAATAACAGCTTCTATTGCCAGGTTGAATAGGATCGGGCTCAATGGGCATCCCTGGCGAACACCTGCCGTCATGGGGATGGGCTCCGACCAGCTGTCTCTGTGTCGAATAGAATTGAGACAGTTAGTATACAAATCCCTTATTACCTGGATGAGCTTTGGCGGCAGCTTCATGTCCTGGAGACTGCATGAGCGTTTGATGGGGGATGGATCCAAATGCATTTTCGAGGTCGAGCCACGCTATACACATCTCCCTCACTTTCTCCTGGCGTTTTCGATGGCCTGCTGTAGAACGTAGTTGTGCTCCACGCAGCNATCGAACTGCCGAAAACCTTTTTGGTAGCTTGAAAAGCTTCCAATCCTTGCAGCCCATTCTGAGAGACGATCAGAAATCAAAGCTGTATAAAGCTTACTTACCGCCCTCAGCAGTGCTAGCAGCCTCCAGTTCTTCACATCCGCTTTGTCGCCTGCCTTGTAGATGAGGATGGTGTTGGCTGCCTTCCATGACCCCGGGATCTTCTCAAATCGCAGACACGTGTTGACCACCTCGGTGAGGACGAACCCATTTGGATCAGCTTTCTTGAAGTTGATGTAGGTGACCCTGTCCTCGCCTNGAGCAGTATTGCTAAAATGAAATAAACGCAAACATACCTCTTTCCTAGTAAATGGCTTCGTCAAACTAATTGCGTCGCTCCTTGTCACGTCCGGGATATGGAATCTCGATGTCCTGCCTGGAGTAGACGTCCTAGAAGTGGTTGACCAGAACCTCCTCCGGTATCTGGCAGAACTCCTGGTTGCTGCTGCATATCTCCCTCATGGCTGCTTTACGGTTGGACCTGTACAGCTTCTGGATCCTGGCNGCGCTCCTTGCCGAATACTGCCTGGGGTCAGCATTAAGAGGGTTTCTCCTTGGCGGTGGTCTTCTTCCGCTGGCTTCTGGTCCTCCATTGCTGCTGGTACAGGCCTCCTGTTGTCGTCTGAACGTTTCTTCTTAGCCGCCACTTCTGCGATGTACACCTCCATAGCCTTCTCCGCGGTGGCCCAGTCATTCCTTGCTCTTCTTAACCTGTGCAGCCACTGCGCTTGAAGCTTGTTTGGCCTCACTCGGTCATCAGGCTCTCACTGATCTTTCGCTGGTGGCTCCTGGGTGGCATGAGCTGCGGGTTCTGGGTCTTCCTCCTCTATTGTGGACAGCNGCAGGATCTCGTCTGGGTCACTTGCATGTGGTATTGATGCAAGTTGCCGGTGCTCCTCTACAACTTCTGGAACAAAGGAGGCATTAAGTACCGTTACAGCTGGATAAAGACAATACCTATTGTTAATAGCTGCATACTCCTCTCCGTTGGGCTCGTTTTCACTCTCCAGTGTTGAATCGAGAAAGGAGAGACTTATAGCTGGATGAGCCATGATNTCCATCTCCTCCAGGTCTTCATTGGGTGCTGTAGTGTCCTGTGGTACTGAAAGAGTGACAAGAANAGAATCNACATGAATGTCTGATACCTGGCTATCCAGTAATTCCTCTTCCTGGACAGGTGGTACGTCCACAAAGGGCAAGGCATCATCCAGCTGATCTGCTGTATCCTCTTCCTCCTGGTCGTCATTGACTGTGGGGTTATCTGGAGCTTTGGAAGAGAGATAAGTGACGAGTTATTTAGTACATCTGATACCTCTTCCGCTTAAATCAAGTCAGGAGACTCCATGCCGGTTGCTGGGGAGCTCCAGAGAAGAGACTGCGTTTGCCGTGCAGNTCGATCGGGTGATGCGGATAGCCGGCGTAGGGTGCTGGATATAGCTGCTGACCACTGTGCATCGTCTCCCGCCGCGCCTGCAAGGGTTTCCAAGGCTTCCAACAAGTCTGCCTCTGTTGGTTCTTGGCATTGCGAATCTGAAAGCAAAGATCTAGAATTTTTATTAGGAGTGCTCTCACCTGGTTGCTCTAACTGATCAGAGCGATCCAGCTGAGATTGTTGAACCAGCGACTGAGGTACATCCAGGTCTGCTACCACTCGTGTTGGGTCGCACTGTCTATGATGCTTCTTCATATCGGGGAATGAAGCCTGGCAGTTGCGGCACCTGAAGCAAGATCTACACTGCAGATGTTTCTTCTTGACGTGCTTCGTGAGGTTGCCATACTTCCCGTAGACAGCAGAACAACNAATACCCCGAACACCGTAGCAAAGATGGCAGCGCAGCTGGTCGTCAAATGGATACCCTATGTAGAACGGCGTAAACTCTGGGGCTGGTTCCCTCTCCGCCGTCGGGGACCTGGTCCTGGCTCTCGTCGTCAGCGCCATTCACGGAGTGTTGGTCCACATCATGCAGAAAGAAAGAGAAGAAGAAACTCCCTCCAAAGCCCCTTAAATCGCTCGAATCTCAAGTCCCCAATCGCAAGAACAGCTAAAGTAAGGACAAGCCAGCAGCTAAATGTGAGCCTCTTGTTCCCATCTTGTCTNTGTCCGGTCTTATTTGGCAAATCCTATCGTACATTTTACCTGAATATTTCTTTTGCCCTAATTTGTTGAGAAATGTTTCTCTCCTTTCTACGATATGACTTTCTATATCCTTATCGCCATAGAGTTCATTTATTTCCCTTTGGCTGCATTCTCTAGGTAAATTGAATACTATGCGCAATATCATGTTTTTGATTCGCCTCAGTTTTTCCATTATTTCTCTATCTTTGTTTGCCCATGCTATATACCCCTATGTCAGGTTTGGTCTTATCATTGTTTTATATACTCGTTTTAATGTGCCTGTGTCTGCATTGTACGGTTTCCTTTTCAGTGTGTACAGGATTTTCGCCTTTTTATGTGCAATTGCGTATATTTTCCTCATATGGAGTCGCCAGTTCAGCTTTGCGTCTAAATTTATACCTATAAGTATTTTGCTGTCCTTATTGGTGTTACCCTTTGGTTGTTAATGCTAATTATCGGTGTTGTTTTAGTGCTTTTCAATGTACTAGTTCCTTTTTCTTTAAACTGTATTAATTGCGTTTTGGTCGCATTTAACTTCAACCTCCATAGGTTAGCCCAATCTGCAACCCTAGTCACTACTTTTTGTAAATTCTTCTGATTGTTAGTCATGGAGCGCTGTCTACTCCAAAAGCATACGTCGTCTGCAAACTGTATGACTCCACTTGTTTGGTTTCCTGGTGTGGGTATGTCGTTTACGAACATCGCGAACAGTAGCGGGCTTAGCGCGGCACTCCCGCGTCCATCTCTNTTTCTTCCGATATTGCACTCCCAAATCNTATTTTAATTTTTGTGCTTCTCAGAAAGTCTGATAATACCTGTATATAGTTGCTAGGAAGCTGATAATTCAAAATTTTATAGCGAAGTCNTTGGTGCCACACCGTGTCGAACGCTTTTGCGGCATCCAAGAAAATCGCCAAAGTTGTTCTTCCAACGACAAAACCTTCATATATCACCGATGTTAATCCCAGTATCGCCTCTTGGATGTCTACCCCTTGCCTAAAACCGTACTGGGTGTTTACTAGCAGGTTTCTCGTTTCCAAAAATTTATTTAGTCTATTTGTCAAGATTTTTTCAAAAAGATTTGCTACATTGCTCAATAGGGTAATTGGCCTATAGTTTGCGGGGTCATCTGGGGATTTATTAGGTTTTAAGATCATGATTTCCTCACCTGTTTTGAAATTATGTGGGATGAATCCTGTGTTTAAGAGTGTCGTAAAGAACACTTTTTACTTTGGGCTCCTGCATTGTGAATATGTTATTTCAGTATGCCGTCACTACCAGGTGCTGTTGATCATTTGTTTTTAGGCCAATTTTGCTATGATTGTAAACTGTTCTTAGACTTTTGTGTCTGGTGTTTAACTTTGAAGTTAGTTGTATGTCCACTATTATGGTCGCGTGGTCTGTTTCTAGTTCCCTGTTCACATTTGTNTTCAGTATCTTAGTGGTCATTAGCACTGTNTCCAGTGTTGATGGATTACGAGTACCTGCTGCCCAGGTTGTTTCTGGCATGGGTACTANAAAGGTTATCGTGCTAGATTTAAAAAATTCAACCATTTCACCTCCTTTTAACGTGTCTGCCGTTCTTCCAAAATGACTGTGGCTTGTGTTTAAGTCTGCAAGAATCACAATGTTTTGTGATACACTCTCAAAAAATTTAAGTAAACCATCCGGCAGTACGTCTTGGGGTGGTGAATACAGGGTCTCAAAAATGTACGTCTTATCACCCGCCCATAGTTTTACCAAAAGTACCTCTAGTTTTCCAAGACATTCTGGAACACTAACTACTTCGTATTGATAACACTCCTTAATAAGAATCACAATGCCTGCTCCTCTTCCCTCACGATGTTCACATAGCCCTTAATACAAAATGTTATCTTAGGATTTAAAAAAGTTTCATTTAAGGTCATTAAATCTATTCTATGATCACTTAAAAATAGTTCTATATCGCTAATCTTCTTCTTAACGCTACGTATATTTGCGTGTGCCACTCTTAAGTACACACTGAACACTTTTTGGATCTCTCTGTATGGTCCTATCCATCATTGCTTTTGCTTCCACGTGTTTTACCTCCGTTCTTGACCGCATCACTACAGTATGGTATAACATGGAAGCATGTGTTTCCCACCCTGACCATTTGATATTGTCTACGAAACAATGTCTGTTTAATTGTTTTAAGTACCCTTTCCCTTGTTGTTTCGTCATTATTTGTGAATGCAGATACCAACACAGTAGTGGTATTACCAATAATAATGCCCAATTGTGTGTGTTGTGCAATCCTGGAAGTGGGTACCACTGATTTTCCTGGTGGGATTTCGCCTTCCGTGTCTTTAAAATACGCCTTGTCGCTAATGCATTTACTTGGTTTAATATTAGTTGTTTTTTCCGGTCGTTTTGAACAGGCAATTGAGCCGGCCGTGTGGGCTCCCCCACAGTATATACACTTGATGTTGTGCAATTTCTTCTGTGATGTTCACCCGTGCATATTTTACACACTGTTTTTTCACTTTTGCAGTCTTTAGTGGCATGGTCATAATCTTGACATTTTTGGCACATGTTTGGAACACCGGCTTGTGGTCTTGCCGCCTCAGCTTTGAAGCTTTTGGCGTACTCCCATATTTTGAGCCCATTGTTCATGAGGTATTTTATTACTTCAATGTCTTTTGAAATGATTCTAACTGAATATGTGAATTTGTTTGCGATTGCATATGATATGCCTTATGGTAACCGAGTCCCGTTTGCGACAACGCTCTCTCTATTTCTTCATTCGTAATTTCTAGGTCTACATTCTTTAATACACATGATTCTAATCTCACGTTTTCTTGGTTCGTGTTTCTAACTGTTTTTGGTCCCTGTGGCCTCCGGACCGAAGATTTTTACATTACTTTCAAAAAGTTTTCTTCCGATTTTAGCATTAGTCTTAATTGTACAACCATTTTTGGTCAAAGAGCTTTTATTCATGACTAGGATTACGTAAAAAACACATCACACGAATACATTTTAAGAAATTTTAATAACATTAATAGATGCACCCCCTGCCAAAAACTAACAGTTGATTGCGGAGTAATGTGTAGATGAAGTAAAGAGTTGTATATTCTCTCAGAGTTCGACAATCTTGTATTGGTGTTACCAAAAAGTCCTTTAAAAATGTGCTCGTGTGATAAGGGCTTAGCAACAATCATGCTAGGCGATGTTGTTTATCAACATTCTGTTTTGTTTACAGCAATTAATAATAATAACAAACTTTGATCTTAGCCAAAAGGCTGATGCTAATGAGGTTTTGATCTAATGAGGTTAAATTTATTCTATTTTTCTAAAATTTGTGTTTTGGGGAAATGTGCGATTTTGATTTCTGATTTCAATTTCTATGGCTTTTCCGGTATTAATTAAACTGTGAAAGATGTCTGTATCGCTAGTTTTGATGAAGTTTATATAAACTTTTGAAAATGATGCAAATTTTGACCTAGTATGTTTGTGTTGAGAGATTGTTAGGTTTTTGTGTTAAATATAGATTACTTATAGTGCCGGGGTTCCACCGATATGTAACACGACTATCTTAGAATGTATGTTGCACTTAGAAAAATGATGACGATTTACAGTTTTACTTATGACTATAGCAGTAAGATTATGAACATTTTTGTTATTTTGTTGATGTTATATAAACAATGGAATTGATTTGTTTGTGTTAGAATATATCGCGATATATTTAGAATTTGTGTACTCAAAATCAAATTTGAAAATATATATTTTCGAACATGATAAATTTTTGTTGCAAAATATAAAAAAATTTTTAACTATGTGCTTTGCAGATAATTTGGCTATGTTAAAATATGTTGTAGTGTAAATTTAGAAAACTTTTAGAGTGAAAATCAAATGTAGAAAATTTGTAATTACGAAAATTACAATCTTGTATTAAAAATTATGAATTTTTTAGGAATTTTGTTATATGAATTGATTTGTTTCTGGTATAATGTTGTAATGTATGTGTCACTTAGTATAAAAGTTGTTCTGCTCAATTAAAAATTATTTGCTGTTAGATGTTTTGTTGACATTTTATGTTTTGTCACCTTCTTTTGAGTTATTGTGAGATTGTTTGTTATTTATTATGTATCTAATGTTGAGATGTTATGACAATGTAAGTTTAAAGTTTACAATACTCAGTTATTTTTCTGTAATAAGTGTGATTTATGTTGTCATTTTATAATAGTAAAAGTTAAAATTTGCATTACTCAGCTCTGTTTCTGCATTGATTGTGACTGGTGTTATCATTTTATGAGAATAAAAGTTAAAGTTTGCACTACTTAGTTCTGTTTCCTGTAATAATTGTAATTGATGTTGTCGCTTTATGATAATAAAAGTTAAAGTTTGCAATATTCTGTTGTTTTTCTATAATAATTATAATTGATGTTGTCGCTATATGGTAATAAAAGTTAATAGTTTGCATTAGTCTGCTCTGTTTCTGTGCACCGAGCTTCGTCGAATGGCCCATCAACTAACAAATGTTCAAATTAACAAGCCCAACTTGACCACCGGTTACCAGAATTGCAGTGCACCAACTCACAATTTACTACTGAGCTGGTTTGGTTAGTTGACGGGGACAGTGACGACCGGTCCAAGTTCCATTCCTTTCGTGTGTCGTGCTATTGGCTGTTGGTATCGCGTGATATAGCGACAGCCAATTGCTTCGACAAAATACAGGCAAATTGCGCAAACACGCATATAGCGGATTATAGCCAACGTAATAAAGTGTAAACAATAGCAGGGTGTATTTCGGAAAGTTAAAAGGAATTTTTTTTGGATATTATTATTATATGAGCTAAAAGGATATTAAAAAACATTCTGCCAATTTTTCTGAGAAGGAG
>KZ873880.1:33798-44657 GCA_003456935.1 Machilis hrabei
AAAAATAATAACCACTTTTGCAAAAGCAAACAGCATTGCATTACAACGTTAAAGTGCAGAAACTATTTATAGAATCAAAATATATGTACTCTGCTAAAAACAGTCAGTGGATTCGAACCACTGGCCTTTATCTTTAGAGCCCAACTCCTTACCATTACGCCACCGAACCATCTGCTTCTCATTCTTTCTATCTGCTCGATATCTCTAATGTACAAACAGTTTTTGGTAATTTGGACCACACAGATCAATAGCCTGAGTATTTGGTTGCATACATTGGAATTGGCATTACATTCTCTATCGAATGTCACCAGATTTACTTCTCACCTTGATGGACGACTCCCATAGTTCCCTTGTAAGATTTTAAATTATTTTATTTACTCACACTTAAGGCAATATGATATTAACTACATTTGTGTCCAATTCATTCTTTACGTGTAGCAACAACACAAGTAGGCACATTTTTCTCAAGGTGACATTTCGTTCTCCAGATATGACCCCTACAGATNTTTTTAGTAAATTATGAAAGAAAGTTACATAAAAGGTCGAAAAGTTATCCTATTGGTATGCCTACCTGTATATATCATTTTCAACAAATTAATGTGTAACTATCTAACCAAACTGCTTTGGCTAAAAANAGTTTTACTTGTCTTTGACGTAACACAACAGTTATTATTTGGCAATATATAGTATTTCTGTGAAAAGTATAATTCTTTTAAATTTTAGTTGTTTTCCTCTGAGGTATAAGTTAAAAAAACTTTTTTTTAGTAAATTCCTCATCCATAATGACATATAAAAACCAAGTGCTTTGCAAAAAGGGTTCTCTACCGACTCTACGAAGCCCTTAAAGTGATCAACTTACACTTATATTTTGTTCTACCCTTAAAGTGACAGACATCACCATGTGTTTTCATCTTAAGTCCTCTCCATGAATATATTACGTAAGTGAGGTACACGAGCTAAAATGTAAACATGTTCGTAATCATAATTAACTACATCATATGTCACTTTATATGTTTGTTTTACTAATTTTGTAGGTACAATGTACAGATTGCTACTTCAATTTACGAAAAATACGAAATCCTTCAAATAAACATACTTCTTCGGATGATCGGAAAATGTTGTCTGAAATCGGGCAGTATTAAATTCAACCTGTATTAACCTAAACTAATCTAAAAAGTNTAAGTGTTCCTGCATAAGTTTGAATTAACGGGTGTTTGTTGGAAACATGCTTTCATGTATTAAATATATTACTGAAGGTGTTACATGTTTTACGTGAATAAAGCTCACCATTCAACACTCTAGATATAGTTCAACTTAAGGTATACTCTAAAACGCTTTACCTTAAGAAAGTTTCTTTCTAGTTGCTTTTTGCCTCATACTTTTTTTTTNACGCTTTTCACTCAGGTGCCTTAATATATTGTGCAGCGCTCATAGAAGTCCTCTATGTATATAAGAAAGACGAATTTTTAAGTTCATATTTTAAGAAATGTATGTATATATTTATATAATTTTATTTTTTTACGAAGATCATGCTTTAGATGGATAAATCTTTGACTTTGGGCAAAATAAATATAAAAAAATATTAAAATTTTAAAAATTCATATTTAATCTAACTTCAATTACAATCATGAATCTTAGCAAAAAATGCATCTTGATGTGTAATGTTTGCGTGTGCATCGATACCATAAAGCACATTTACCACATAATAGAGGAACATTAATAAAACATTATATTTGAGTGAATAATAAAAACTATGACTTCTTAACCTCTACATGTTATAATTAATATTGATAATAACCCCTTAACACTTTGAGTAATTACGTGAGAAAAAGCTGTTAATAATTTGAAGTTGTTTTCAAAGCCCGTGGCTTTGTCATTAATTAGGAAATCTCTGCTGTAGCCCGCAGTGTTCTGTCTCGCATAAATATTTTCTGAAGATTTTACCAACCTCCATCTCAACAAGATTTACAAATTGGCCTCCGGCTTGTCATTGAAGACGAGTGTTCTTTAGCTGCAACATTTCAGATATCGTTCTCTTCTAAACGGACTGTACTTCAGAACATGACATGATGTGTCGTTATTAATGGCTGATAGATAATACTTTCGTAAAGTGATGCATAATGTACAGTATTTTATAAAGTTAAATTCGACATATTTGATCTTCTGACATTAACTTTCATATATGTTACGTGATTAAAAAATTGAGAAATAACCAAATTACACGTAATAGCTTTTAATTAATTTTTGGAAATGTTACACCAAATTCGACACAAGGCTTGCATTTATTTACATAGCAACAAATAATACATACAAAATTAATCAGGACGTCTATTTCATATTTATTTAACGTAATCCTTCTGATTGCATACGCGTTGAACATGAAATTTTACATGTATTTAATATATTTAACTCTACAATTTAACACCCCCTAATCAGTATTAAGTGGTCTGCGAAATAGGTTTTTGGCTCAGTTGTCAAGGGTTATTTATAGGGAGGCTTTTACGAAAAACTAATCAATTGTATCCGGACATATCGCATTCTGTTATAAATATACCAACGCACGTAAATGCTCCAGTTCTTTTTATACCGAATGTTTTCCACTTAATTTGACAAGATTTTCAGTAATGGGGCTATGCAATAATAACATAACCACCAAATAAGATACAAAGAAATCAAATAACGATCAAATATAATACCAACTAATGAAATTATATATAGAATAATAAAACAACCATCATATAAAATACCAACTCTTCAAATAACCTAACGAAACACAAACATTAAATAACGAATCATCGTACAAACCTATTTCATAAAGCAATTAATTGAAAAATAATTATTTGTAAACAGCTACCAATCAGATATGATACAAATATATGTGTAAATGTATTTAAAAACAAAGTATCAAAATAATGCCTAGGTCTCGTAGTCATTACCTAATAACAATTTATTTTGTAACATATGTATACACGTTAGTACTTTATTGGTTTTTAACGGCTATGGTACATTTTTACCTAAGCCAAAATGCTTCTTACATATATTCAGATCTGGCATAAACAACTATTTTTTAAAGTGTTTCTGTAAAATATTCGTTAGATACAATCGGATGGGAAATAATTGTTTACGGTTTCATATTTCAAGCTCATTTTTCTTACATTTTGACTTCAGATACATGTTGTGGAGTAATTCATGGACTGTGTATGTTTAGAATTTAGAAACTGGAATTAATCAAACGTTCATGTAAGCTTATCAGATGTATTAAAAGGTATTTTTTTATTATTTTTTTTCATATACTTCATATATTTCCATTGTTTTTTCTATCTGATATTTAATATTTATTCAACCTAACACTTTGTGTTTGACAAAGAATTGACACTTAGCATTATTTTTTTTCACGGGATTATCCACTTCTTTTGTTTTCAGTGCCCATGGACGTTTGAGCTTTTCCTGTCACGTACTGATAAACCTAATTCTCTTCTTCCTTCCCCGCTCCCTAAAAAAGAATTTCGAAGAAAATTGCTTCGGTTTTCTCTTAAAAAACGACGAACAAACTAAAACTATGCACAGCTATGACGACTTGTTGTTGCCTTATTACAATTTTTTGTCTGCACAAAAATTGGGTTTAAATTTTTTTTATGTTTTAAATAATTTTATTAGTCTACCGTTTATCGCGCGATAAGATGCGTCAACATTATTAATGAATTAGTTTTTTTATCTATTCTTCGTCTGTAAATCACTCTCTTGTAAAACATAGTTTACGTAACACAGACTTTTTTAAAGAAAACGTGTATAAAATTACTTGACTTACAATGGAAGTAATGTTCGTGTTCAATGCCAAACGGAATGAACAATGCCGGAATATACTCAACCCAGTGGCAAAGGTTGTTTTTCTGCATGGGCCCCCATTTTGGGGTAAAGTGGCCATAAAGATTCTATCGATAACTTAAATACACGAAATTTCGCTCACTCTAGCGGCGTGTCCGGTTGGTGTAGTGGTACTGTGGTTGAAACAGTAAGAAAAGGTTTGGTGGTCGTTGTTGCTGTATTTATATATATATATACATATATTATGCCTAGGGAATATTGGAAAGGAAAAAGTGCTTTTGATATGCACGTTTTCCATTATAATATACACTGTATAAACAAAAATAACATCTTTAACTTCATTAGCTCATCCTCACTGGTTATTTAGCTTTGACACACAACTTTCTGTATTTTGTGGGATACAATGCCGTGCCGACGTTTGAAAGCAGATAACGAAAACACAGAAGCAGCTTTAAAAGTAAGTTGTAGAAACTGTTATGCTGACTGGATGGCTGGCCCATCTGCAAAGGTCGATGTCGTGGACAGTCTTGTACTTTGTTCTTGCTTCACGAAAGCGTTTGAAGACTTCTTCGTCCATGCGTTTAAATATTTCATATTTAGTTCCTCCTGCTTTTGTGTGTTCCTTCCAGTGTTTGACATAGTTATAAAGTTTTAATACTGGGTATCTCTTTCGTACAGCAGAGAACGTTGATTTAGGATGATCATAAAAAAAATGAAGAATTGTTTGTTTTTGCCACAGTGGAATGTTGTCGTTTGCTTCGTTCACCAACATCCCGTCGTCATCTACAATATCAGCATATATGTCGTTGACAGATACTGGCATACTGTCGCACGTAATAACTTCTTCCACGACGTATTCACGGGTAATTTCAGCAAATTTCTTGAACAGGTATTCAGCTAATGCAGTATCTGATGGTTTCACCTCTTCACTTTCATACTCCAATTCCTCCTGTACTCTTCTCTGAAGCTGTAGCGCCACGCAGTATGGGTTTATATTAGCCTCCATATTGTAAATAACAACAATATTCAAGCATTCACTTTTATACTAGTGACACAGATCGACTTATTTCAATCATATGTATAGCTGCGACATCTAGAGACAACAAGGACTTCGTTTAGTACAGCACTGACAATAAATTTGCCGTGTAGTGAAAAATAGAATTGTAATGCAGCGTTTTACAATTAAAAATGGAAACACTTTAAGCGACAAAAATAATAGCACTGACCGAGTATTAAACCAACGCCCACCAAAGCTTTTTCTTCCCGTCCCAACCACGGTACCACTACACTAACCGGGTAAGCTATTAAAGAGAACGAAATTGTCGTGTATTAAAGTTATCGCTAGTATCTTTGAGGCCATTTTCCCCCAAAATGGGGGCCCATGCAGAAAAATAACCTTTGGCACTGGGATGAGCATATCAAACTCTACATAATCCAATGTTGCTCATTCGATTTCACGTTGAACACGAACATTACTTTCATTGTAAGATTGATACGTCGTTAATGCTGCTCAAATATAAAAGTCCCAAGTGATGGGGTTCAAATATATGTTAATGTACTAAACGAATTACCTTACCTAATGACCTATTATATCCACTCTCTTTCATCTGCAGAGTTAAGTGTTTTCCTTGAAGTTAAATCTGTGCAAAAAACATTATTTGACCCTTGTCGTTAACTGTGTTTACAAGAACAAACAGTTCGTTCTGAAGTGTTCAAAACTTTATAAACTTGTTCATATTATTTACTATGTATTGGATATGTCAGTATTATAGAAGGCAATTGGTCATTATCACCCTTGAAAGAGTGGTGTATTGACAACCACAGCGAGCAACCGGCAACTGTATTTTATTTACGTGACCAAAGCTGTTGAATTAATAGTCAACAAATCCTATTACTACCTATTGGGCCTTTGCTTAATGTTTGCAAAAATTCTAAGATTTTATAAACTTTAAACCTGACAATATACACTCCTGCTGAAAAGTATATCATATTTTGATTTGTTTTGAGAGATTTAGAGATATTTTGTTAAGATGTTGGGATTCTATGTTCACAAAACTCCTGTAGAGTTATCTACCTGACATTTCCTTCAACTGCGTCACTCTTGTGCTGTGTATTCTGCGTCATGAATTTTCCTATCTCATTATAGTTCCCTTAAATACGGGANCTCCNTGGGCTNGGGTTCACTTCTAGTGTTAAATTCTTGGTGCAAGGACACTACAATTTCCGAAATATGCCAGGTAAAAAGGGACAGCGAAATATCTCTGTGATACCTTTCCACATGTCAAACGTGTTTAAGGTATGTATTAGCACAAAAGTGTAACTGTAAAAAAATAGATTTTGTTAAATTAAATAAAAATCTATGCAAATAATCATTAATTTGCTTTCACTTCTGACTATGGATACCTGAATATCACTCTAAAACTATTGCATTAGAACGCCATCATTCTAATCCGATATATATCTAAAAAATCAAAATATGATATACTTTTGAGCAGGAGTGTATATATGCCAATAAAAGTATCCTTCGATCCTTCTTCTTATTAAACCTGCTTATACTGAGTTTAGTTATTTGGAGAGCTAAACTGTTAAGAAAATAGAAATACAATAACCAAATCATGATTGCTGATTATTTCACTTTCACAGGCTTAATAAAATGTATACACGTGTTTGAAAACATTCAGTCATCTATAACAGTGTAGAACCAATGAGGTAAAGCATAACAAGACATATGTAATACTATTTTATTTACAGTGCGTCCATATTTTATAAAATTTGGAGTTCCATTTCCAAATTTATCTCAACATTTGATTTTCAAAAATACATAATTCAATTTAATCAAATAATATATATCTTTGGATAACCAGTCTTAAAAATTGCAATAATTGTTTGCCAAAGTACAAACATTATTCATCCACTTAACACGAAAACGAGGCACTGGACGCAAAACGTCATTGTAAATTTTCAGCTTGAATGTCAACCACAGATTAGTTCTTGAATATTTTAGCACCAGTTACACTTTCTACAGTATTTTTTTTCACTTCAAACAAGAATGGCTAATTGGAGCCCCAGAGCAACGGTACTAAACACACTGGCCAATATCTTTATATATTTAGAAAATAACTGAACATAAAAAATTTCCAAAATGTTTACTGTTGGTGCGTTTTCGCAAGGACATAACATAATGTTGCACTTGGAAGTAGTGTTATAATATAAGGCAGTTATTCGTATATGCTATGTAGGCTTTTCTGCAGAATTGATTTATTACATCTTACACGCTAGAACCTTTGGTATCTTCAATATTTTCAAAACTCTGGCGTAGTTCTGAAAGTCGTAGCATCTATCAACGTCATCACCCAAACATCGAGGTCCATTAGTTTAGTTCCCTGTAACAATGGTTAGTAACAGAAGCAGGTGCAGCTCCGCATCTGAAAGTCGGTAGCCAGGAGGATAATTATTTATCTTTCAATCCTTACGGACAAGTAATTATCTTTTGCTCTCAAAATAATCTATCTTAAATCTTTTCTTCTGAGCTTCTATGATGGTGACAGGAAAGTAGTACAAGCTATTGTATTTGTTCTACTGCAAAAACATTTAGAAAATAGTTTAGAAAATGTGTAGTAACTATTAAAAATATAAGCAATTCTGCTTTAGACTCGGCCTTGAATACCTACGAACGTGACCGTAGATCAAACTTGACAAAAAATCCACCAATTGGTTTTTGATGTAAGAAAAGTGTAATGCTTGAGCATTTACTGGCGTTTATTGCCCTCCTAAGGCCTGTAATAGGACCTAAAGCCCGCCTCACACGGTACCTGGGTTCTTAATAGTTTTTTCTACCTGCTACCATTCCTGGTACCAAAATACGTTTAAGACCTGCTTGCATACATGCTTGTCACATAGATTTGCCTCACAAAACACATGTTTCCATACCTACTGGTGGAAGAGATAAGTGAACTAGAAGAATAAGATAAAGGATTTTTAACGCTTGAGGAATGTACACAAACCAGATGTGAATGTATCTTTTTTATTCGGGGGAATATTTGCTTTAGCTGCATTTAAAATCGAAAGACTTTACCACTAATAAACTTACCAATTCCTCCAACGTCCTTCGCTCTACCAACTACCAACTGAGCTAACAAGTTCCATCGTAATAAATACCTATTTATAACAGAAGTAGGTCACATAACGCCTTAAATCATTAATAACTTTGACTAATTAGGTGATCAACAGATTAAATTTACAACAATGGATAGAAAATCGTATTTCAGACTTAACATACGCTCAGACAATTCATCTTCCTTTATAAGACCATTGCTATCGCTTCCTTTGTCCACATGTTTTCAATTGAAATTAAAAATGGCAGGTAAAACAGTTGAACAGAAGCAAAGCGTTGGACGCTACTTGCTTGTGATTGGCTACCACCGCAAAAGGGTATGGTAACCTGTGTCTGATATTTGACATGTTATAATTTTGTAACAGGCTTGCCAGCCTGTGTCTTAACCGGTACGTCGGCAGGTAGTAATAAGAATTTTTGGGCACAAGAGTAGGCATGCCTGCTGGCATACACTTCCTGTATGGAATTAGGTACCGTGTGAGGCGGGCTTAAATATGCTGCTTACACATATTAAGCTTCAAAGTTCGTTTGTATGAGAATATGTCAATTTCCTCGGTATTACTGCGATACCATGAACCATAATTGTGCCAAAGGGTGTACAATAACTTTGAGCTTTGATTGAACACTCTGTAGAAGACCGTATAAAATGTGATTCTCTTGCTAGAAACTGCACACTATCTTTAAAAAATACGTGAGGTTTTACCCATTAAACTCGAGTTAACATGCTACAATCCTTTTCAAAGCGCCATGCAGCTCTCGAATTGGAATGGAATGTTTAACCGAAAGGACGTTACGGTAGCTCTGTGAAAGGCCACTCTGCGTGTTACACATTCCAGGAAAGAAATCTTTATTTAATTCTCGTCAGTCACGTAACTCATAAATGCATAGACAATTGAATTAAATATCTGTGTTTATAGTGTGTTCATTGAAAACAGTCATACTTATTCAGGTCCAGAAGTTGCATACAAAACGACAAATTTCTTGGAATCCAAAGAATTCTTACGAATTTGATGTGGATTTGGGGGACAATAAAATAATGACTTGTAAGCTGAGATACAGTACTAGCATCGATTCTGTCATATCCAAACGAAGCGTAGCGCGAAATTTCGTTTCGCTTAAAACGCAAATTTTCGTTCACTTACCAAGCTACGAAAAATTAAATTCGCTATTACGTCTTTCAGGCTTCGCCNGAAAGACGTAATAGCGAATTTAATTTTTCGTAGCTTGGTAAGTGAACGAAAATTTGCGTTTTAAGCGAAACGAAATTTCGCGCTACGCTTCGTTTGGATATGACAGAATCGATGCTGGTACTGTACACAATCAAATATCACCATACTACTAAGTAGGATAATATTCATTGACTGGTTAGCTATACTTGCAACGTTTCTAGAGAAATCTATACTCTCGTCATAAGGAAACTTGTATCGCTGCTGATAATTCTTTGAAATTTCTCTCCGGCTCTGGGGTACCCGAGTGGATAATAAACTCGACTGTGGTTCGAATCTAGGAGCCGGAAAGAAATTTCAAAGAATTTTCAGCAACGATTTCAAGATGCCTCATAACGAGTGTAGAGCTACCTCTAGAAACGAAGCAAGTATAGATAAAGAGACAATGTTCAACATTTCTGTTTTAAANTGATAGTTTGTATGGAGTGTTTATGATTGCGATGCCACAGCAGCGCTATCTGTCGACTGGGAACGAAAGCGTCCAAAAANCCAGTTATCGGCACGATTATCTTCGAATGTNTCTCTTAAATTTGCGATAGGCTTTACTTTTCTTGGTAAAAAAAATGAAACTAGTGTATTTAGTTCATCAGAATAACACATATTGTTAGGGGTCAGATACTCGCACAGATACCCAACAAATTTAAAATTAAGGATGCAGAGCTTTGATGTCATTATAAGAATAGTGGTAAACAGGGCTAATTTCAANCGACAATATGTACGCTATTAATTCGGTAAGGTGCATTTTTTATAAACTCAATGTATTCAGTGATTTTGAAACTATTAAGATAAATATGCAAACATGATGGTTGCTGGCATAATCGAAAAAACTCAAACTACTTTAAGTAACACGTATAAACTAGTTTTAGTGATTTGTAGTAATTTAATCAGAGTAAAAGATACACTAAAATTGTATATAGCGCTGTACTGAAATAGAGGTAGTTGACTTGCGTAATTAACTTATTTTAGCTTAGCCAATTTTTTTGTTTCTAAACTAGTTTACAAATACCTTATTAGAAGTTGAACAATGCTGAATAAAGAAAATTGCATTTTTTATGTAATATAATTATTTTCAAAATAAATAGGGTTGTATAGCCTAGTTTTTTTTAAATAATTCAATAGTGCTGAAGGACTACCTACACAATTTTAGTAATGAGAGCGTGATTAACAAACCAATGTAAGGGTTTAGCTCAAAAATGCTTGAGACGCTTCTTTATTTTTTGACATGCAAATTCGTTTAAAGCCGAAAAATTCAGGCTTAATTTTAATAGCATAGCTTTAATTTTATTTTGCCGATTTGATACACAAATGTGAAAATTCCTATCGATATTCCAATTGTAGTTAAATGTTTCTTTTAAGATAGTATCATTACATTTTGTTATTTATTATAANATTTTCAAGTAAATTTAGTGCTAAAAATGCACTAGAAAAGGAAATTGGCAGTTAAAAGTTATTGCGAATCTCAATTAAACATTCCTGCATGTAGTAATGTTCTTTTGATGAGTAGAAATAACTCTTATTTACTGTTTAATTAAAGGAAGNAAGAAAAGATAGAAAGTAATTTACTGGGGCATTAGTTTACAGACAACGGAGTAACCGTCTGCGCTGATTAGTATGCGTAAATTCTTAACAGTTTATTTTTTCTTCGACTCGTATCAAAGAATGAAAAAAAAAATACACAAACGTTTAGATAAATA
>KZ873882.1:21739-36412 GCA_003456935.1 Machilis hrabei
GTATTAATTTAAATTTTGAGATACTAGGAAAGCATCATACTAACAGTGTGTCGTACTATTCAATTATATGAATTGTAAATGTAGTCTTCTTACTCACGCATAAGTTTTCTTTGCGAGTAAGCATTATAAAATAACATGACTTATATGTATGTATACAAAGTTGTTCTAATAAATTTCATTTCATTTCAATTTCATTTCATCTAATTGCACAACAGTAGATTCAATAGAATATAATAGAAAATAATAAAACAATTGTGTTTTCTTGCAGCCTGCTTTTGGTAAAATAAAAGTAACTAAAATAACATTGTAGATACATAATACAGAGTATAAGTCCTAACATTTAGTACTTAAAAAGGGAAAAAAAATCACATTATATCTATGCAAATATTTCTTATATGAAAGAGGCTTCCTTTTAGTTCTCCACTTTCTAAAACGTTTCCATGATCTGTTAGACTTATCAGTGCACGACTAACTTATTCTTCATCTCGAGTTTTCCAACGGCGATGGTGGTGTAATGGTGAGCATAGTTGCCTTCCAAGCAGTTGATCCGGGTTCGATTCCCGGCCATCGCAGAAAGGTTTTTAATTGGCAATATCCTCTATTATGAACTCAAATGTGATAAATTATGGAATCAATGTGTGTAGGTGAAATTTTAATATTTTTCATAAAAAGTGGAAAACTTGTAAGTGATTGGAGTTTAGAGAGGAAAAAATGTAATACAATGAATACATATTTTACATTCCTGTTTCAGTAATCGCGTTTAGCTTCTCCACTTCACTGGTAGCTTCAGACTGGATAGAGTAATGAATACACTTGAGTTACTAAATTGACATATCTGCTAAATAAGTAGGGGCCTACTCTAAATTAATCATTTGCAATCGAGAAAAGTTATTAAAACGTAGAAATTTTAAGAGGTTTCTCAAACACAATTTGAAGGCAAAATTGTTTACTTGTCAGTAATTATTTGTGTGTATATGACAGACATTCATTTCACCACTGGAGTAATGACAGTAGGAGTTCGAAGATTGGCGAAAACAAAGTCACACACCAGATAGTGTTTTCAACTTACTTATCTATAAAGAGTTGATTACACATAGTCATCTCTAAACTAGTTCAGAGGTGTGATTATGTCCTAAGAGTTCTTATTACTTACTGAGTGTGAAGTTATTCTTGGAAAGAAGTATTGTTGATTTAGAGAAGGTCACAGCTGAAGTGACACAAGCAACTTGTAAATAATGCTATATTTTAGATGTACATGCTTTATTTACACTCTGAGCAAGGAGTATTTACATTTATAAAATAATTTTAACAAGAACAAAGACGACACACATAAGCATACGTTTAACAAGATATGTACTTCAATACTTAGTAGTAAAACATATTATAACAGGATGTCTAAAAAGACATTTTAATAACAAAACATTTCCTGTACGCTTAAGTATTCACTTGGAGTATGCTTTAAGTTAAAGCTTCTTTTAAAATAATTATCTCACTATTATTATTAATGAAACGTGTACAAGACCCGTGATCAGTAAACTAATGTACCATTATGGATAATGTGAAAATGATTTCCAGAAAATAAGGCAGCTACAGTGTATCATTATTTTATAGTGACAGTGGTCTTGCTTTCCTAAAAAAAAATTGTTGAATTGCCCAAATTGTTTCCCCTATATCTTCTACACTAGGTACTTTCTTTTGAGGTAAGGAATCAAATCTATTTTCTACACATTTTTAATTTGACATAAAATGCATCACCATTGTGAAAGCTCCGAGACGTTCTATTTGTTTGGAGTCCTTATACGCGGTATACATAGCAACACCATCCTGACGTCCATTGGTATTTTGCCTGTCCGTTGGTATTTAAGTTAAAATCACTTTTGTATGGTAACACATTCGTCTGTTTAAGTGGTTCTTTTCGAATAAAAAACATTTGATAATAATTTAAAATACGAAAATATTTACCAGTGTATCAGACTGCAATGGTAAATTTACAGTCGTTATCCAGATTCCAAAATTTGGAAAGAAATCTGTCCTCTCCTTCTTAAGTTTACAACGGATGTCAAGCACATTTTGATTGTGATTAGTTATCATTATCACGTTGCATTGCAAGCTTTCGGTAATTCCAATCTAGGTGGCAGTGTTTTGTTTATGGTTTGTCGTTTCGTTTGTCTTAAGGTTATATACAGTACCAGCATCGATTCTGTCATATCCAAACGAAACGTAGCGCGAAATTTCGTTTCGCTTAAAACGCAAATTGTCGTTCACTTACCAAGCTACGAAAAATTAAATTCGCTATTACGCCTTTCAGGCTTCTGTAAAAAGCAAGCGATATTTGAATATTTTAAACTGAATGTAAACTGAAGAAAAAACAATTTAAATACATTTCTATTATCTTTTCATTTTACGAGTATTTATTACTTTCATTTTGTTTTCGTTAGAAGTACGAACAAACTTAATTACAACCAATTTTCTTGTTGGACTCAGACAATAAAATATTCGCTCACCGAAATATATTACATAAAGGTATCAGTATGTACTCGTTTGTGTAACGTCACAGCTAAAAATCTCTATTGAGTATACGGAGACACTTTTCAATTTAAAAAATACGTCGTAGTTAATTATTGACGTAATAAAAAATAAGCATTGTATTACAAAGTAATAAATGTGACATTTGGGGTGAAGATGTTTGCCACATCACACATTTAGGAAACATATTTTTATTAATTTCTAAGGAGCAATGCGTATTAAGCTCTTATTATTCTGATAATGACGAATTGGTTGCATCACTCCAGAATTATTCAAATTTTTTAAAAGATAAATAAAATTTCGTAATGTAGCGTCAAACAATTTGTATAATTTTACTAATTCTAAGAATAGGCTAATGGTTTATCGCAACAGGATTTGTAATCATTCGATAGCAAAATACAAAGTAAAATGTGTGAGCAACACTTTTGTAAGCTACAAAATTTTAAACAACTTAAGTAAAAAATACCCAAATCCTGAGTTAGCAAAACTTAAAGAGCTGGCGTTTTAGAAAGATAAAGGAGACTGATAGAAATACTGAATGAGATAATGAGGCGTTGTGTCAATTCCTCTAGTGATTACGGATAAACTTTTATCGGATCGTTCTCAAATTACGAACACTTGATATAATGCTATGGCCTATATGAAAGACCTGGCCCACGCAATGACCCTTTTCTTGATTAAATTCACCTCTCCCCTTCTTGGCTGTATTGTTGTCATCCATTGTTGCAGTTAAGTATGAACTCTGAGTTACTATAATATATTGTGTCTTCAGAATAAAAAAGTATTTGCTAAACTTCCAGAGTTTTCCTTGCAACCTTTGTAATGGACTAAAAATGTTGCACTTGCAATGCTGCGTAGTAATGTTAGAACTTTCCGGCAGGACGAACAAACAAAACGGCATGATTATTTTCGAATTTCGGTCTTAAATGTTCGGTAACCTTTACTTTTCTTGGTAAAAAATGAAACTACAATATTTAATTTAGTAGTAAATATGCTTTTAGAGGCCAGATGCTGGCAATGATACCCCATATATCTAAAAATAAGGGCGTAGAGCTATGAATTCGTCATTAAACCAATGTAAAAAAGGGCTGTATTGTTCATCAGACGATGTATCCAAAATTAGTACTTAAATTGCATTTTTAATGAGCGCAATGTGTTCAGCAAATGTAAAACTAAAAAAATACATACTCAGAAAAGATGGTCACTCTCATCTTTCAAATCGCTGAAACTAGTTTAATAATTTAGATAATAACTGTAAACGGTAACTAATAAGTTAATTAGGTAAAATTTGCATCGGCCGGGAATCGAACCCGGGCCGCCCGCGTGGCAGGCGAGCATTCTACCACTGAACCACCGATGCTATGCTAAAACTGGTCTACACTTTAATTTTATTATTGTATATAGCTCCTTAGTGAAAGCTATTGTTATTTAGAGCGTGACTGAAAAGTAGTCGACGATTTTAACGCATCAAAGCAGGCTTTAAAATGGTTGCCGCACGAGTTAATTTTTTGCGCACATTATGCATTGTCACGTTTCGGCTATAAAAACGCAAGTAAACAAACTAATTATTTTGTAGCCAGCTTTTGAATACGGAACACAGAACGTCCCTTTAAAATAAAACTTCAACGAAAAGTATCATATTTCAACGTTATGTCATATGTTGGTGATCACCAATTGACCTGATATTAAATTTACTTTACTAAAATTTTAATTTCGTGTTGAATAGTAATTAAGTAAAATGTAATCTCAATTCATTAATGATCTAGTAAACTTTTTTCCTTTGAAAATATGGTTTCTATTAGAATACACTTGTACCTGAATGTTAGAAGAGAAAAGTAAAACCCAACTTAAATATTTATTTTACAAAAATTTAATCTTTAATTAACAATTCGGAATATTTTTTAAAAAAGTCGTCCACCTAAATTCCATTTTCTCCATTTTGTTTTAGTCGATCGGGTATGATTTAAAATGAATTATATTCAGGTTAATTTTTAACTTCGATTCCATTTTTGGGATGACTTCATTTGCTACTGTGTTCTTTTTATANAGAAATATCCCTCATGTAAAGAGTATTTATCTTCGATATTGACAAAATGCGACAAAATATCAATAGGCTCTATATATATACTCGTATATATATAAATCCCAGGTGTTCACTTTGTGTAAGGCCTTCATTTAGAGTTCNTGGTTAAGAGTTTCTAATTGGGGATTCTTATTTTGCTCCTTTGGACAAACCGTATAGCCAGATTAAAATAAAAGTTGACATAGAGCCACATAAATTAGTACTCATGGATTTTCGGTATACCACAAAAATATATTTGACTTCAAATTTACACATATAGGTACTCAGTCAAGATTTAAGTATAGCTAAAGGTTCAGATCAAACCATGTAGAAAATTAATAAAAAATAAAACTTACAAAAACTAAAGGTAGCGCTTATCATCCAGTAGGCTGAGAGTTAATTTATGCAGCTCAATTGTATGCACATGATGATGATCACTTTCAAATCGTCGCTTTTTTTCCAATATTAAATTGTGTTTAATCAGGCAATTCTTATATTTTTTATGTTATAAATTTTTAATAGCGACACATGTTTTAATTTCTTTTGCTGTTTTCTTCTCACTTCCTTTAGCTGTAATGAAGGAATACAATTTTGGACGAAGCCCTACGAATTCTAAAATTGGATCACCAGCCGTTTCGTCCTTCATTTTACCTAGAACTTTGTCGTTTTTAGCANAGTGGAGCATATGTGACACTGGGTATCGAAAAAATTACTGTTTTTCATGTCTGCATATATACCCATATCTGACGTTTTTATCTCATAAAAGAACGAATCTGTGTCGGTGAACAGCAGTTTAGCCCTGTCTCCATAGGTAGCCCTAATGTGTCCATAGTGGAGGCCATACATTAGCTCTTTACTTAGATCTAATATGGCGCAGCCTAAGAAGACTGGCTTGTTTAATTTTAAAGTTACAACCTGCGTTTGAACGGCTACTAAATTGTTCTGGAATACTTTAAAGGAATGAAAATATAAGGTTGCCACTACTTTCGCTAATCTTTTGTCGTTATTAATTAGTTCTACATTTTTTCTGTTTCTCACATTTTCCATTGTCATTAATTTAAAAAAGTCATCAGATTGAGTTTTAGCTTCCTTACGTTTTAGGGTATTAAATTCTATATATGGTTTAAGCCAGGGTATTTAGGTGAATTTAATTCCTCTATGGATTTTCTTGAGTTTCATACCGAACCCCAAACATTGTTTCAAATTTCTTTAATGAAGGATGTAATTGCTTTTATTATAGAGGTTTGGAATCAGTTTGTGACATTTAGGTACATTTTTTAAACTCCAAGCTTTTCCATAATATCAAATGAAAATGGTGATGCCATGGATTTGTCAACCATCATTTCCTCAGGGGCCAATCGATAATCATTATGATCGTCATGAAGCTGCTCTGGATACTCGAGGTCTACTTCTACAACATGTTCTTCATTATTAATGTTCTTCATGCTCATAACATTAAATGAATTTAACTCTTGTTGTGTCATCCACTGGACGTCCTCAACTGGTAAGTATTCTGNCATGGCCCATCCATACAAATTATTAGCATCCAGGTAAATGATATGCTGGGTCATAATTCGGTATATCTTTGAAGCTGGCCTCGGAGTGTCGGTGGGATTTCATTGATATTCCTCCTCTTATCGCCTGTGTCATTTTTAAATATGCCTTCCAANCTAATCCAAGGCGCCTCCAAAGAACAATAATCCTGGCATATACNGCGAAAGTTCTCAAACACATCAGCTAGTAATTTGTCTTCTGTTTGGATATAGAGATCATGGTATTCTCCCATAGTTTTCATGTTGAAGGCTTACCATACACTTTGTGCATGCGCGTAATTAGATTCTGAACAGGGTTCATTCGTGAGATTATTATGAAAACTTTGAATTTATGGGAGTTTAGTATCTTAAATTTATCCAGTCCTGTTATGTAATCTTATGGATAAATACCCTTTCTTAGTAAAAGTTGAACCTGCTTGCTATTCGAGTATGANTGCTTAAGATTTTGAAACTAATCCTTGCCTTCTAAAGCCAAATTTTGCACTAATTTCTCCAATGAAGCATTGAGAAACTGTAGCGAGTCAATGAATCTTACGTTTCCCAGCGAAAACGGTATGTATTTNTCAAAATTGTTGGGAATGCATGAAATTCGTTTATTGGGATATGATCCAAGCTCTGCCATAATAAAGTGAGCGTCATACGCCCGGATATTGTGGAAGACGACTGGAATGAAGTCGGCGATGTGGTAATTTTAAACACACTTGTTGTGTGCTGCTCCACGGTATTGTCCTGTAACGTGACAGTGGTCTCACACTTTATCTTTTCCAAGGAGGCCCTCGCATATGTGACAATGAGTAGCTTGTTGAAAGCTGCTTTGTTGTTCATAAGTTAATTTTATTGGCGTTATTGGTTTTTTGAGTTCGGTAATATAGCTTTCCTAATGCAATAGACTTGATATGAAATTTGCCATGACATCAGGCCCTCTGTAAATTACCGGTTTCTTCATTAATAGCCCATCTTCACCTACGACGACGTAGCAGAATCCTGATGGTTTGTGCTCTGCTACTTTTGTGGTGTAAGTAAATTCGCCATCTGGCTGGCACGATTGAAATGGCTCCAGATAGCACTCAAAGTCGGCATAAATGANTTATGGGACCCTNAGCTGTAGATGGTGGCCCTTAAACTCGAGCAATGATTCTTCCTTAGTCGGCATTGACATTTTCTGGAATTTGTGTTGGCTGCATAATGTTTGATGCTCGTCTAGAAGCTCCTGACGACAGAAACGGTGCAGGCATCGCTGACAGTAATACCTTTCTCCATCATGCTTCGTAAGGTGTGATAGCAGACGGCTTAGATTTTTATGAGAATATAGTGCTTCTTATCATCGTCACTAATAAGCAGTAAATTTAGGTGTGTTGCCTTTTCGTCTTCTTCAGAGATGTAAAATGNAAATATCTCTTTTTCGTAACCTAACACATTCACCGATATGTTGTTCTGTTTTTCAAATTTATTGATTTGAGAGAGTTTCACTGGATATNTTATTCCTTTCATGTTCACGGCGTGTTCATGAATGCTGTAATTGCTTACGTGATTTGCATGATGTTCTTCTGGATAGTGAGCTGCAAGCACACTCCATAAAAACCAGCGTTGATCATCGTTTTTATTAGTTATAACACTTTCAGTATCGGCGATCTTTACCGGTGTTGGTATATATGATGATCCATTAAGCGGTTTGTATGTTACCATCTTTAATTCCACACTATTCGTCTTTTCATATACCCAATTTGATCCTTCCCTTTGAAATTCAGCANAATGATGAGCNATCTGTTTAATTGGACTAGTTAGCAGGGTTATAATGGTGTCAGGCTGAAGTTTTGGTTTGGCTTTAGAACAGAAATATGCTCATCCTCTTTTAAGGCCTTCTCAAAGGTCACAGATGCACACATGTACCATTTGAGCCCCTTTTTTATTTGTAGTTGCTCGGTTATAATATCCAATACCTCGCTGGTTAATGATGATAGGTTTTGCAGTAAGTCATCGTTGGATGATACAACTAGATTTNAAATTTGAGTATTTCCGCTAAGTGCAGACGAATCTGGTTGCCTTTGCATTTTGCGTGGTTTTTTCATAACAGTACCTGGAGTCTCTTCTTGTCTTGGTCGTTTCCTTGATCCTCCTTCTTGAAGTGGGTCCTGATCCGGGATGTTTTTGGCTTCGAATGGGTCTTGAGGTGTCTTACCAAATTATCCTTTCTAGAGAAGGTAACCTGGCATGCATCACACTCGTATGTAAGAGGACTAGCCGTATTATCATATGTTCGCATATGTCGATAGAAATTTGTTTTCTGGCTGTATCNTGCATTGCAGTTATTTCACTCAAAATGTTGAAGTGAAGACATCTTCTGAAACCAGACAAATAAGTATGTGCAGTTTATTTACGTGAGTGTCTAATTAGCTAAAAGCAAAAAGTTGTATGTATTTTTACAGCCAGTTAAGGTCATTGAAAAATCGTTTGAGGTAGTAAATACAGGATATCTAGTTGTGACTTGCTCTGTATATATAACCAGTTATAATACTATGAATTAAAGTTTGCGTAATATAGAGCGAATGAATGAATTTTATATGTGCCATGTCAAGTTATTACCTGTATATATCATGTATTTCTTGCATGACTCCAGAATCACCTGTATGCTACATTGTCAACTCGTCATATTATTAATACATATATGTATTTAAAATATTATGGTTTGGGGTTTATATGACTATGCAGCTTGTAAAAAAATAGCTAAGTGCATTTGTACATCTAACATATTCAACTTACCTCGTTTCTGGCAAAATTTCCACAGTGATTAAATATTCGAGTTTTCAAATATGGTTTGCTGTAAATAACACAGAACTGTCAGCCCCGATCACCCTCCTTTTATACTCTTTCTAAAAACATATACTCTCCAACCCAGAGACATAATAGAAATTCTCGAACCCAGAGACATAATAGAAACTCTCAAACCCAGAGACATAATATAAACTCTCGAACCCAGAGACATAATATAAACCCTCGAACCCAAAACATCTGAAATTATAAATATAATACATATAAGAAATTCTGCATCACGTACATACAGTCGTTCGTTTAACTGTTAAATACAGAATAAAGCTATAGATAAAAATCAATGTTTTAGTCTATAGGCCCCTCATGCAATACACAAACAATCAAAAATAAAGCATGAAGGATATATAGTTAAGTTTGCAATATAAATGCCATAGCAACAAACCAATGCTTCATCAGGAAAGTGAAAATAANGAGTTATTGTACAACATGCAAGAACGATCAATGAAGGAACTGTTTAAAACTTACTCATTGATATTAATCTAATGCAAGAGGTATAATAAGGTAATGTTCTCCACATATGTGAATTAAAGTAGAACACATTTTAAAATTTAAAATCAGTATAAAAAGTATTAACTAATTATAGAAGTCTTTTTTAAGTTAGGTCCTGCTGAAATAAGACAATNGACACCGCCCTTCAATAATACANCTATGTTTAATGNNGATTTAGAATTGGAATAGTAGTTGTGTCTTTCGCGTTGTATTAGTAGTATAAGCAGTGTACTTATATAGTTTTAAAATACATAAATAAACGTTTGTCAACTACCAAAATATGTAGATCAATTTNTAATATTGATTGATTTAAAATTACACCTGAAGAAGGAATCTGGGTTTTCTTCAATTTAAAGCTTTTCTTTATTTATGTTGTGTCTTCGATGAAATATCTAATAATAAAACACTCTTACAGCTGATTGCTAGCATAGTTAAATTCTAATTTTAAAGTGCCTTAGAAAAATTCCATCTGTCATTAATTTTTAAAGTCTGTAGTAAATTAGTGACATTCCTGGAACGCAAGCTTGGTGACGACGCAACCTGTTATCTTTTAGTCCTTCGTCTATGATTTAACATGAATTTAGCCAGGCCCAGTTCTATATGAGGCTGCCAGTGGATGAATGTATTTGTAACAGATGCTGTACTTATTGAAAGTAAAAAAATGTTCATTTAAAGAAAACAAGGTGTCAAATTATTGTTTACGAATGCATTTTTTTTTCGTAAACAAGGAATTAATTTTTTTTATCTCCATTATTGAAATTTAGTGTGTTACATTTTGTCTGTATAAAAACATTTTATCTTTACGATTCTGAAAGTACGTGTTATTGTATGAGCTATTGTATAGGAGCCTACAGTATGTCCTGTAAATATACGAATTGCATTTAAAAATTTCATGTAATTGGTTCCTTTTACAGTTATTGTACATAATAATATTGCAAACTTTTAAAACCATAAACTTGAAATTTAAATCTGAAATGGGTATTAATATCGCGTTTTTTTTTAATTAATTTACTATATGAGAACTTAAACGTTGATATAATTGTATTTCTTTAATCCTGTTTATAACATCAGCAATTTAATAATAGTTCGTTGTGAATCTAATATGGTACTGAACTATTAAAAAATGATACATCATTAGTTTCAATCTCCATGGTATGAATGATTGTTATAAAACGATTTATAAAGGATTTCTCGATAACTTGCTCTTCCACGTTTATTTAATACAATAATCGTATCTATACTTACGCAAAGGTTGTTAAGCCCTGACTTAAACGAATACCAAATTCACGAATAAAATATACAGTCAGTACAGATAATTTTTTTAATGTTTTAAAAGAAGCACATGGGCGACTTACCGAGTTTTTCATGATAAGTGCCTGTTAATAGTTGCCGAGTTTTTTATTTTTAATTATTTTCAATTACTTGATTCAGAAAGTAGTTGNGAAATTACCAGTATAATACGAATTAAAATACTCTATGCGTAGTTACAGTTAATAGCACTACAAATTTCTTATTTGNNNACACCGTAGGTTGACAACAAATCCCCTACATTCTAATACAAAGTTTCAGCCAGATACCGGATAGGCTTACAAGTATGGTTATTATAAAAGACGTAGGATGAGACAAATATATTTTTATTGCCTTTCACTCCGGGATTTTATCACTGAAGCAATAAACTTTGGAATTCTGAAATTAAATAAAACCTTTGCGATTCTTCGCAGACAAAACCATGCAGTGTAGTTACTAGTAACCAAAATGGTCTAAATAGTTCATTTTATTGAAGAAATATGTTTAAGGCTTGAATTTGTCATGATATTTCAGTGACGAGGGGTGCACAGTGTTTTAGGGAAGCAATCTCTGTTGCCAAAACGATTTTTTCATGAGAGTTAAGCACTACACATTGAAAAAATAATTGCTACTATACTGTTACTGTATACAAATCTCTTGGCAACATTGCTTTCTTCCCTAAAACACTTGTCACGCTTCACCAGTATATTTAATAATTTATGTTCTATATCGAATAATTTATGATAAAATCATTTGAAAATATAAAGTAGATGAATAACATATATTTAAAAAATAAAATAATTTTCGCTGGTCATAAAACAAACTACGAGACTAAAAATTCTTTCAGGTTGAATATAAAGACAAGCTTTGTTTTGTTGAAGTCTGCTTGAGGTGAAACTGTATATCGAGAAATAATAAACGAAATCTTGTTAACAACTATTTTATTTGTGATTTACAAAACATGAGCTAGCATTCAGTAACATAAAATAGTAAACAAAATGTACTACATAAATAAAAAGACACGAGCGTATTTTCAAGATAAAGATGTTCTGAAGCTGCTTCTCANATGTTCTGAAGCTGCTTCTCAACTTTCTAAACCATCTCATTGTTCTGCATCACAAAGAAAGGGAAAGCAGTTTTCCAGACATTATTAACACCAACTTTCTCAATTGTTTTAGAAGGCGATGGTGGTGTAATGGTGAGCATAGTTGCCTTCCAAGCAGTTGATCCGGGTTCGATTCCCGGCCATCGCACAATTATTTTTATAAAATAAAAATACGTGATCGTTGTGTTTAAATCCCACGCGTGCGGTATTCGGCTTCCAAATTGCACTGATGTTTCGCGTAATGTCATGCTGCACCGGACTGATATCTGAAATCGGCAAATACATTTCGACGAAAAAAAAAATTATAACCACACACCAATGTACAGCATTTTAGAGACAGAATCGAGTAAAATATTGGACCTGGCGAGGCTCTACAACAAATGGTGTCTATTTTTATGAAATTCCACTCGTGTAAATACATAAAATAACTCGTTAAAATTACAACGAGTAATTGCACGTAACCATTTCTTTACTTTTCTTACGTAAAATAAAGTTTATTTCCACTAGTTTTTGCGAGTTTAATACTAATTACCTACGAAGAAACGTGACCCATACCTCCAACGAAAGCCAACTATGAGTGAACTACACAATAGCTAAGAAGGGCTATTATTACACATAAAAGTATGTCTTTCGGATCGCAATGTGCGTCGTATCACGTTTCAATTGCTCTNAATTAAATTTATTACACATATTACACTCAAGAAATACCACGACAGACAGAAACATATGCAGTATAATAGCTTATAGACATATTTTTATGATATACGTATTTCTTAAACACAACTGCTACAAGAGCGTATCAAAATACACATGTTATTGTAATTAACGCACAATATAAAACTTGGAAGTAGACTAATAAATATAACGCTACTACTTTGATTATATTGAATCTCGACAGTGACTTTATCCATCGACCTATATACGACCCTAAAAACTCGTTATTTTTATGAAATTACACTCGTTTCACTCGTGTAATTCCATAATATAACTCGTGGAAACTAAAATGTAACATGAAAAATTACATTTAAAAAATCAGTATACAATTACGTGAGATTCCATGCGCCGACAGGTTTTATCGTTAAATACCTCACGTGATATTTCACTGCAACAAACTGATATTTGATATTGGCAAATGTATTCCGACGAANAAAAATTAAGACCACACGCCGATGTACAGCATTTTTGTAATTTTTAACAAAAATTAACCACATTTGTGTACGAGCCTCGGTAGGTTCAATATTTAACTCGACTTCGTCTCGTAAAATATTCAACCTACCTCGGAATTATACGTCCTCGATTCACTCGGATATAGTTCAATCATAGGAACCATGGTAATTATTTCGGACAAACTTATTTTTCCTCCATCCGAACGAAGCGAGGTCGAATAATTCCGAGACCTGTAGAGGCTCTCAGCCAAATTGTGTATATTTTTATTTAAATCACTCGCTACGGATTAAATTCGATACATCACGAATTAGTTAAATACACTGACAGCTATTGAGCACAAAAACAAAACATTTGGTAGGCCTACTTACTCAAATACTGCTTCCTTCCCCAAAAGAAACAGGAACACTACTTTTAGCAACAGACTGTACATATTCACCATTCGTTGCTTCACCAAACCTTTTCAAATCTTCACATTCGTGTAACAGTTTTGCATTCCATAGACATTTCTCAACAAATTCAGCTCCCTGAGTTAATATATCCAATTCTTCATCTAAATGTCTTCATAAATTACAGACATTTTTAACGCAAACTCATTCTTTCATAACCTTCGTCAAACTAACACAACGAATCGTTCTTACAAGCTTCCTCGAATTTTCAGCCAACCACGTAATGAAGTACATACCTCTGATATCAGCAACGCAAATTTTTAAATTAATACACTATTTTTGCTCGCGATTTAACACCAATAAATAACGGCAGTGCAATGATATGTGGAATATCATATAGTTGAGAGGATTTCAAACCCTCGGCTTACACCTCTGGCTTTGATATTTTTCCAACTATTTGATATCCCGCATATCAGTGCACTGCCGGTATATATTAATACATAAAATAGTTTGTAGTCACAACGAGAAAACTAGTTGCTGAAACAATGGATCCAGCTGACCTTTAGTATTAAAATAGATATTACAAATATACAGTCTTCCGAGAGGAAATAGTATTTTACCGAGTGACTACAGGATCATCCATACCAAATTTCCCTGAAGGATATACATAGCATTCAGTTACTTAAAGTATTATCCTGTAAAAATCAATTTATTGGACTGTTGATGGAGGATATAACCAGTCTCTTGGAACGTATGTAGGCAGTCGTGACTTAAACGCAGAGTCCACATTAAAGGACATATCACGGACCGATAAGAAGTAATTTGGAAACAAATCTTATTACACTTTTCTAGGAACTATAACCAAGCAGAAAATGTATAGACTCATGGCCAATGCCTAAAACGTTTATTGCATTTGCCACTCGACTTCATTCTTAAAATGTGTCAACTTATTTCTGCTTATTATCAAAACTTGCTGGTTTTTGCTCTGGAAATATGGTTCATCATAATGCAAAAAATGAAATCGAATGACAGAAAGATACATATTTTTCGGTCTTGTAGGTCACTATGTGCTTAAAGTGGAATTTAATTAACATCGTCAAAGAAGCCAAAATCAAATTATCAAATGCGTCGTTCTAGATGTCAATCGACAAATTAAAAAAAAACAATCTAAGCTTAAGAAAGTACCCAAAAGAAAGGAAGACTAAAATTTAACACGAATCGTAAAGCTAAGATGCTGGTAGATTTGATATTCACGGAATGTAAAAGGTC
>KZ873884.1:6734-19406 GCA_003456935.1 Machilis hrabei
ATAAAGCTTAAAATTGTTTTGTTATTTATACAGACTTATAATGGATAACTAGGTATCAGGTTAAATATGTTTTAAGGGAGGATGTAGTTTCACAAACTCACATTTGTCAGATATTTTTTTTTTGCAACTTGAACAAAAGAAATTTGATATTGTTATTAATTTACATAATTTTCTCAAAAATATGTAAAGTAATAAAGAGGTAGATTTTAGTGGAACTAATATAATAATTTTTATACTAAACACTGATACTATTGAAAAAAACAATTTAAAATATCTCAATTTGTTTATTCTAGTTTGTACTACACATTAGTATCTTTGTAAACAAAGACAATGTGTAGTTCAACTGTTATTTCAGATTCTTTCCTGTTTGATAAATTNATATAAAACTTCATAAACCGACAATGCACCTGTTCACACTGTCCACGAAAAAGGTAAGAATATGTTGTATCCCTTTTGATCCAACTTTTCAGATTTGGCTGGACGGGATTCGACTTGTGACGCACAACGTGAAGGCTAACAACGTTTGTCCCATGACGTGTCTAAAGAAGCAGTGAGTCACTGTCTTGTTGTTTTGGATCAATGTTGTTATTTTTCGTTGTTTTTCTTTTATTTATTATAGACCTGGCAGGCCGGGCTACGAAGCATCACCCACAACAACAAAACGAACAACGTCTGCCCGACAACCAACCTTATGAAGCAGTGAGTCGGTTTGTAATAAATACCTTTGGACGCTCGTATTTGGCCTTTGTTAAACATTCGCCGTAATCTAAAAGTATATTGCACCTTTTGTAGGGCTGCAAAATAAGCTACTCATTATTTTTCAAGCTAATGCGTAGAACCTGTTTAGGTATTCGCAATCACATTTGATACTTGTGAAATGACGAATGAGGAGAAAAATAATATCATTAATTAGGAATGAGGTGCTAAAATAAGCAATTTGCATGTTTACGTACAGCCTCTTCCAAAGCAGTTAGAGTATAGAAATGAACAGTATATTTTTGTTCTCATTATACCGGGTGTTCATTTGAAAAGTTCCACCTTAATATCTCAGGAAAATACGTAAGATTGAGAATTAAGAAAAAAACACGTCAACTTTTGTGTTAAAGGGGTAGATAAAAAAGTGTAATAAGAAAATTGACGAGCCAGTGATAGGCCTAATAGGCCTACTAACTTCAGAATTTCAAATAGCACCATACCTTGAGTGATAGCTCATTGGAAATACAATTTTTTGCTCTTTACAATGACACCAATATTTTTATGAAATCGTGCACCCACAGAGACTTTTCAAAACGTTAGGGGTGCGTTTGAAAATAGACTTAACCACTGTTTAGCAAGGAACGCTGAACGCTTTGAACATTTAACTTAGTTAGTGTAGAGGAGAGATCTTTGTTTCACTCATAAAAATTAANATTCCTTTGGTTAAAAAATGGAATTTTATTTTCCTAGTTCAAACGTATTCTTGCTTGTTGATACCGTAATCACGAGCTATTTGTATGTTTCAATCTACGTACATCACTGTGGCTATAAGATTTCATAAAAATATTAGTGTCATTGTACAGAGCGCAAAATGGTCTTTCCAATGATCCATCACTCAAGGTATGATGCCATTTGAAATTCTGAAGTTAGTAGGCGTATGAGGCATATCGCTGACTGGTCAATTTGCGTATTACACTTTTTGATCTTTCCCGTTGATTCAAAAGTTGACGTGTTTTTCTTAATTTTCAGTCTTACGTATTTTCCTGAGATATTAAGGTGGAACTTTTCAAATGAACACCCGATATATTTTTTCTTCTTTCTCTCTTCCTGTTTCCTCTCTTAACTTTAACTTCCTTCTGTGCTTTGTCCTCATTTTAAACTACGCGTTTTACTTTGTTCTATCGTCTCTGAATATTTGAGTCTTGTGCTTGAATTTGTATATGCTCCATGAGAGACTATTATATAGGGTGTTTCAAAAAAGGTGAGAAGTAACAACATAGCGACATTCCCTAATGGAAACTGAGTAGAAAAGTTATGTACCAAAATTTGATACGCCCAATAGTTTTGGAGTGACAAGACGATTTATCTGGCCAATCACGGAGAGCGTTGCTTGTACAGGCGCCCTACACATCGAGGGCGTAGCACGGCAGCAAACCTGTCCTGGCACTAACATTTATGTGTGGGACAAATAGAAAGGAGCCTTCTCAAGCCATAACATAAAACACCAGCCATCAATTAAATGGTATTGGTTGGGTGGAGCAGGGGTAACGCGGAAGACCGTCACGCAGATGACCAGGGTTCAAATCCGTTACGTTATAGTAATTTTTTTTACTTTGTATGAAACAAATGAAAACAAATTGTGGAACACACTGTTTTAATACGTGTCTACAATTATTATTAAATATCCACATGGTTTTCCCTTAATTCATTCACATGTACAACATTGAAAACGTCGTTATTGATTACTAACAATGAGAGGACACGACAATTTGCATCACCGATTACAATCAGACATAATGAGGTGACAGTACATGGGAAATAAAGTGACGCATGTCTCGCCATTCTTGCCAATGGGCCTTGTCTTTTAAAATGTTAGCTTCCTAAATTGTGGGGATTGAGCACTGGGCTATTGAAAAACACCAATCCTTGCGTCGCAGCAGATAAGATAGGTCAGGGATAAATGACGTGTTTGTCAAGCGGGAGCCTCGGTTCCGAATCCCCGTATGGGCAGACTTTTTCATCTGATGGACAAAATTAAATACACGCCAAACGTAAATCATCCATAATCAACCTTAATAAAGGACACACACATATTTNTATTATGATGTTTAAATAAATAATCAACAACATAATAATAGTTTCATTATGTCTAGTATTTGAACACAAAACTCACGTTACACAACGACTGAATTACAAANTGAAGTAACCAAAGCTTATAAGGATCTAATGTCCGTCATTACGAGCATCACCTTGTTGTTATCCTGAACAACCTTTCGCGTTAAACATTTCCGGTAGCGTCGACATCGAAACTAGACTGACCTTTTGACAGTGTATTGTCATGCAAAACATAATTACTAACCTAACAAAGAGTTGTGTGTATACAGTACATACTGCGGCCTAAAAACTACACATTTAATATTATGTTGATTATGTCATTAAATACTGTATAGGATTACAAATATATCTGGCCTCTATAAGGTTGATTGTAATTATGGTATGTGTGTAACTGTTTTAGTCCGATGACAAATATTTGCCAATGAGGGATTCGAACCCGGGACGCCCGCTTGCCAAATTCGTCCTTTACCCCTCAGATACCCGAGCTTCTCTGTCGAGATGCAACATCTAGTGTTCTTTAATAGCTCAGTGGTTCACCTCCAAAATTGTGAAAGCTAATATTAGAAAGAAAATGTCCATTGGCAATAATGACGAGACACGTGTCTCTTTATTGTCGATTTTCACATTACGTCAGATTGAAATCAGAGATGCAATTGTCGTGACCTCTCCTTGTAAGTAGAAAATGTAATGCCACTAGTAACATTATTTAGAGTCAGTGCTTTTGTACAGCCCTCCGTGTAACGAAAGTGCCAAAGCCCTTTTGTAGTGCGTTATTTTATCAACATTATAGTCTTTTAAAACTTCTGCTATTTTATTTTTATCCGTTACTATTACATCCTTGAACTGCATTTCTTCAATTGTTGATTCTTTATTATTTTTTTTTTAAATATTTCATTAATTGTTTTCCAGGTTTCTTTTCCATCTTTGCTTTCTTTTAACTTATTAGAGTAAAACTCTATCTTGGCTTGTCTTATTTCAGTTGTTAATTTGTTTCTGTACATCGTATGTTCTAACTTGGGTATTTAATGTATTTCTTATATTTGTCATTTCTTTTAATTATTTTTCTCTTTATCGCCTTGTTAAACCACGGTTGCGATTATCTTTTTTTGTAATTTCCTTTCTTTGCATTTATTATTTTAATGAAGAATATTTCTTCGTAATATTTTTTTAGGACTGTTATAAACTCTTGGTATGCTAGATGTGAGGATTTCTCATTAAATACTTTTTCCCATGTTTCATCTACTANTTTTTTTTAGTAATTCCATTCGTTTCTCTGTGATNTGTACACGTATCTGTTTTGTTTCNTGAAAATCATTTGTTTTGTTTTGGGGTTCCTTGTATAATAACACGGGCAAATTATCAGAGAGTTCAGAGTAGACTGATTTAAAATGTAGTTATTGAAATCGGATAGATATACATCTAAACAAGTAGCTGAGTTTCTTGTTACTCTAGCTGGGCAATTATAATAAAAATTTAGCCCATAACTATTGATTAGTAATATAAATCTGCATTTATTAATTGAATCCGACAAGATATCAATATTAAATTATCCACCCACTCAGAGTTTTTTCAAGTTAAGTTTCTGATATTTTGGAATAGCTGTAAAAACTCTATCAGAAGTTAACCCTTTCAGACCCAGTGTCCATTGGAATGGACATAAATATGTAAGCTGGAGTGTACGCACAACAATTTTATTTCAGCCTTTCAGCCACATTGTCCATCTCAATAGACATCAAGTCTTTGCTTCTGCAAGGTTGTGACAATCCTTTGAGACCCAATGTCCCCTGCAATGGACATACAGTAGGCATGACTTTGGCCNTAGTAAAAAATCGCAAATACTTGTGAAAAACGCTAGTTTTTTTTTAAAAAGTTCTGTCCTGTTGTGTTCATTCTTTTTCGGTCTTAATTTGCAGCCCTACAACTAGAATCAAGACGGCTCTAATTGTCGATACGTAATCATCACGCATATATTATTTTTAAGAGACAATAACCAAAACACTCTGTGAACGCTTTATTATACTTCACTAACTGCTTCTGTAAGGCTAAGTAAATGAGTATGCGCACTACCTATGCTATATTTTTGCATTAAGCTATCACTGGTAGTTTAAAATGTATATTAATAATATCACAGAACACTTTTGTTTCCAATACATAAAACAAGAATGCGATCGCTTATCGTAGACACAACAATGACTACAAAGATAGTGTTTCATTGAACTTGTTCATAAAGAAAACTTGTAATGCATTTCCTATTGACGTTATAATTATATGATCGTATTGTTATTAATAATTATGCTCCAGCGATCAAGAAACGACGATGAATTTACATGATAATTTATTCGTTGTACTACATTTTGCTACATACAGTTGTCGCAAAAATACCAGGCCACGCTTACTCATACGACGAAAGTTATCTTTGCACCGATTTGGAAGAATTTGAAAACTTTAGTTTTGAAGACAAAATTGGTACAAAATTTCAGTTTTATGTTTTTAATCCGCGTTCTTTACACTTTTGCCAAAATTATAGCGTTTTCGTTTACACTTTTTAAATTTCTAAACCCTTCGTCCAATTTTTATGAAATTTAATACGTTAGTTTCTTCCTACAATTTAAGTTCCAAATGTCGTCACAATTTTTAAAGTGAGTGTGCATTACATCAGTTACACATGCTGTAAAATTATTTAATAAATACATTTTTTAAACCTTAAACATGAATAGGTCAAAGAAAGATTTTCATTAATATTGACAGCGCTTTTAAAAAACACCTTTGCCGATCCACTGGCCTAGTTTTAAAATTAGAAAGTTATAAGTGGCCTACGTAATCTTCACAAAGTTTTGTATACTGCATGTTTTAAGGTAAAGATAGATTTTAGATAAACAATTTTAATATTGTGACCGAAAAAATGGATTTTTTAATAAAAATAACAAATGTGTCACGGTTGGGTAAAAATTAATTAAAAATAAATGATGGCCGTTTAAACTCTGTCTTAATATTTTCATTACATTGCTTCAGTACCAAACCAAACCATACCTTTCCCAGTTCTGAGTATGACCCCACGAACATCTCAAAGAGTTTGTGATATGAATGAGGTTATCAAGCTTAATTTGTGGTGACACGTCCTATTGCTCAGTGAAGGTCTGGTGATAGTTGAAAGGATTTGATTATCTGGAAATAGTAGTTTTAAGCGTGCGCTATTCATGTTTGATAAGTTTTATTTGCGGTCGCAGTGCTGGTATTTTAGTTTCCCTGACATAGAAGCTGATACTCCAAGAGCAGTGAGATTTCTCCAAAATAATCACTGAAGAGTTTAACAGTTGGCCGAGGTACATGAACTTTGTTTGTTCGTGAATCTAATTTGGAACAGGCACAGAAACATTGTTCTTCCACCACCGAATGCATGCACATCCCGTTTATGTCTGTACCTGAAACAACTCTCAGAATTCTTGCCCTTGGGACTCGCTCGCCTCATCCTCATCCGTGAAAGGATCGTTGTACCAATCCTCGGTGCTCTACCTGTGATAAGCCATAGTACATAACAATAAACTTCCATGGTGTTTGTGCGGCAGTGGGTTAGACAGCACAGACCTTACTTGTAATTATTGTATGAAGCGTTGGTACACAAAATTGCACTTCTAAAGAAGTCGTTACAGTAACTCAGTACAGATAGTTTATTTACGTAAACTTTGTATTTTACACAATCAGGAACATTTTCAAATAAAACCATGCAACGCATTTTTTACGTAGTGTGTGCTGTAAGTTGATTGATAAAATGATAAATTATTTTTGCTGTTTACTACAAAACTATATGTATATTATTTTCAAACTCGCCAACTTGAAAAGTCTTTAGGATCCACTGCTCTTTGAAATATCAGTTACAAGTCTAAATATTAGTATTGGAATAGCTATCAGTAAGAGGTCTCTCAGACATAGTTAATTTTTGCGTCTCCTTAAAAGATGGAATTAGAGGTCAATAATTTGTTTTGAGGACACAGTAGAATGAGTGCAAAATCGTGAACATGAACCGGAGAAAGTTATGTACCGTGCGAGATATTATTTCTCAGTAAAAACAAAACATAACTGATTGGAACTGGTGACCTAAAAAAATGGTAGCCATCGTGTGAATTAAATTTCTTGAATATCTCTTTATTCTGTAATTTTTGAACAAAGGACACAAAAGCCGCAAGTTATAAATGTAGATGATTTGGTAGAGTGTGTTCTTAGTAGATACACTAATTATCGTTTTAATATTTTTCCGTTACTTAATTGCAATTTAAAATTTTAAAAAATGTTAACAAAGTTAATATACGTTGAAATTATATTTTGAATAACAGTATCTAATATAAAACTACGTTTCGAGGTCTTAGATTCATGTGTGTGCATACCTTGAAGCAAGCAAAACAGAAATATACTTGAAAGTTTAATAACTTTGCTTATAACTGTGCTTGTAAGTTTTCATTTTATTTACTTTTGGTCTGGATGTTTAAGTTCCCTAACCTCACTCAACGAATTCCAGTACAATGGCTTAAAAGCTTTTAGGTAACGTTTTAGTAAAATTATTTCAATAAAATACATTTTAACAGCATTTACTCAAATTAAAGAAAAGCTAATAACGAAAATATTGACTTTGTGTAATATCCACAAGACGTTTTCAATATTAATCTCCAAATGATAGAACATAATTCTGAGAATTGTTTCAAAGCTTGTCTGGCGTATCTTCACATGTTCGAAATGTATTTAAAATGTTTACGGAAAGTTGAATAGATTGCCATTATATAACATAAATACCTTAGTAATTCATTTAATGTATCAGTGTACTTTCGGGAGGTTTTCTGCATGCAGTATTTGACTGTCAGCTGTCACATTAAGGTGCAGGAAACGCAGAAGCCTTAAATAAAAATTGAGATGAAATGATAGTTCGAAAAGATTTACGAATCCTGCAACTTGCTTGAATAGCCAATACATCAGAAGGTAAGATACGTTTCCCTTCATTTTCAGCAGCTATTGGGTCATTTACTATCACGTGTATTTACATTGTGTTGCTGACAAACAGTGATATTGAAACATATTGAACAGACACAATGGAGAGACACTCTTTCGAACCGATAATTTACTGCAAACTCTTTGCAAAAAAAATATCTATCTGCTGAAATTGACTGAGTTATAAAATGTCAGATTTAAAATATTCCTATAGTCATAAATGCACTGAGTCAAATGTTTTCTTTGGACTTTTAAAAGGATCTTCTAGTCTATTTAACACTTTTATAATACTTCCATGGATTTAGCGGCCAACTTTCAACCACTGCTCCCAGATGCACCAATCTACACAAAACCAAATGTGTTTATTTAGTCCTTGTCAGCTAAATTTAGTTTAAAAGGGTGAAGCAGTTGATAAAATGTGTCTCAGCCATGCACATTACGAAATTTATGTTTTGACCAAAGCTGCGAATTCTTTTGTAGCTCCGATAGTATGCACCGTTGTATTGTATACTACACTAACAACACTTCTAATAACTTCTAATAACGAAGTTTACTGTGTATCACTGATAGTTTAATGTCTTTGCGTTCCTCAGTTGTGATGGTGGGTTATGCTTGAAGCAATATCGTTCTGATGTAAGTATGTTGCTTACTTTGCCGTAGTTTTTTCTTTTGTAGCTGTTAGGTTTAGTAGCATTTTGTTATGTACACCACTTTCAGTGAATTAAGCTATTTTTATTATACTTTTTGCCTTGCCTTTTATTAAACTTTATATTAGTATCCTCTTTAATATGAAGTGTGTTATTTGAATATTATTATTATAGTGACTTGCGTGTTTGAACTTTTGAACCATTAAATATTATCGAATATATTGTGTAAGATAGAAATTTGTTAAATTATCTCGATTGACATATCATTAAAAGCCTAAGGTCTTATGTACCTCGTATTTCCAATTATATGGCTGAACTGTACGTAACCACGTTTTTATAGCGTTGATTGTTGTTGTGTTTAGGTACATATTTTAGCATATAAAATTGTTTTGAAGTAAAGTTTTAATTAAGTTTTTTTCAGTAATGTTGGTTCTGAGTATTTTAAATGATTTGCTCTAGTACATAATCACATGGTGACCTAAAGCGTTTTAAAGTTGATCTGTTACAACTAAATCTCCCTTAACCTACCATTAATGATAATACGTAATCCAAAATGTCCTAGTCATTAAATACACACATATTAAAATTCCAGAAAAGAAATCCTAACAGTTTTCTGAAGTGTGTATTAGATTAAAGGTTTTAAGCATTTGGATATGTTTTACCTGATACTGTCCCATTCATAAATATTTTAATCAAAAACCATTAAAATGAAATAAAAAAATTTACAAGCATCGTTTTCCCTTATATACAGGGTGAAGGTAAACTTCATGAAAAAAATCGTGGTGGGGTCGGAGATACGAAGCTAATTGAAAATGTCTAATGAACATATGGCCTAGGAGGCACTGTTTTAGAATAATTAACCCTTTTTTTTATAGATAATCAGAGTCGAGAGCGTGACAGTGTATACGTAATGGGGCGGGGCCAATAAAGCGCTGTTGCCATGCTTCGCTGTTTGGCCCTTGCTCCGGCCTGGCCGGAACAAGGGCCAGACAGCGAAGCATGGCAACAGCGCTTTATTGGCCCCACCCCATTACGTATACACTGTCACGCTCTCGACTCTGATTATCTATAAAAAAAAGAGCTTTGTTGGCCCCGACCCATTACATATACACTGTCACGCTCTAGACTCTGATTAGCTATAAAAAAGGGTTAATTACTCTAAAATGGTGCCTCCTAGGCCATTATTCTGTTTCACTCTATTTGCCCCTTGTTTTAGCCAGGCCGGAGCAAGGGCCAAACAGCGAAGCGTGGCAACAGCGTTTGGCTGTCCCCGCCCCATTACGTATACACTGTCACGCTCTCGACTCTGATTAGCTATAAAAAAGGGTTAATTGCTCTAAAACGGCGCCTCCTAGGCCATATGTTCAACATACATTTTGAATTAGCTTCGTGTCTCCGACCCCACCACGATTTTTTTCCACGAAGTTTACCTTTATCCTGTATACCGCTAGCTACGTTTTGCAAATACAGTAATCCTATTCCAAAAGTAATTTCGGTATTTCACTGACAAATCAAAAATATTCATCTCGTACAGCATAGAAAGTCCCCCACAAGACAGAACATCAAAGAAGAAATGACAGGGTATCAATTAAGTGTCGACTAGACATTAATTTGATCTTCTTCTGTATATCCGTTCATGTCTGAGATTTAAAATTAAAGGATATAAAGTGAATGTAATGGCTGCTAGTATACAATGTCTTTCGTTCATGCAGATTAATTGTACGTATTGTTTTTCATTGGTGATAGATGTTAACTAAACTCGATATTACTAAATGATCTACTAGTTCATCTAAGGTGATTGTAAAAATGAATCTAGTGATCCTTTCCTCCCTCCGCTTTCGTCTAAGATTTCAGTAAAAAGGAAGTGCACCATACTTCGTAGTAAAGTCTATGGCTTATTTCTAGATTTTGCTACTTCAGAAGAACTTCATGTCCATGGACAACAAATGTAAGATAAAACTTAAAGATAGTTATTACGTGAGTTTATCTTGAAGAATCCACTTACGTCTAACATACATCACCATTAGTACCCTTAAAGAGTAGTTAGATATGTTTTTTATACTGTAACTGAAACGATGCAACTGTATTTTGATGTCTTACTATAATTGTTATCTCCAGTTGGATGCGGCTACGCATGACTGTGGATGGAAATGATAAAGTACCTGTAAAAGTCATTGCGCGAACATTTGCATCAGGAAAAACTGAAAAGCTGGTGTATCAATGCTTGTCAGATCTTGGTCTACCCAGTGGAAAGGTGAGTTGTCAAATTAAACCGGAATGGCTTGGAATGGTAGACTGCAATAGAAATAAGAATATGCATTGATGACATTAGTGAAAGGATTGTCCCAAAATGCACAGTAATTTTTGAAATATTAAGTTTGAAAGGGTTGTGTTTGTCTCATTAAGTCATCCTCGATTAGCAAGGCAACATTAACCAAATTCTTTGAGTACTGGTCTTGTAAGACTTTCATGTGGGTCATTTATATTGGTTATATATGTGGGATGTGTGAGTGATGGTAAGGGGCCAATGTAATTTAAGGTGATGAAAGAGGAACATTTTTTAAGTTTATGTATCGGATAAGGACTTTTAAAAGTAGATACACTGCCACAGAATATTCAGGCAGAAATGGTAAGGATGTTGAAACAATGCAATAACATTTCCATTTACATCCTTGACACTACGTGTGTTTTCATCTGATTTCACACAACTGTAAATGTTGTAGAACTATAACAATGGATTCATGCTCAGTACAACCACTGAGTTTACTCAATGGTAAAACTCACTACTCCTGGTTTTCTTTAAATACTTTAACACTTGTATGCTTCAATTCAGTGATGGTCAGTCAAAATTACTTATTCATCTAACTACTCATTTTTGTGATGATCACAAAGGTAATTAGTAATTATTGAAATAATTAAATTATTAATCGCAAATGTATTTAGTAATTATTTATATACGTAACTACTTATTACAAATTAATTTAGTAATTATTGATGTGTTTAATTAGTAAATACAATTGTAATTAGTAATTATTAACGTACCAAAATACTTATTACAAATGTATTTAATAATTATTGACATGCCTAATTACTAAATACAATTGTAATTGGTAATTAACGACGTACCTAAATAGTAATTACAAATGTACAAAGTTGTATTTAGTAATTATTGACATACATATTAAATACTAATTACATTTGTTATTACTTAATAAGAACCTGTGTAAATATTAATGAGAAATGTTTTCAGTAATTACTGACACATCTAAATACTATTAGGTTACTATTCAGTAATTACTGAAAACATTTCTCATTGGTATTTATGTAACTGGGGACATAGCTTGGTGGTGAGAGAGCTTTACGCTATACTGGCTAGTGATGGCCAACGGCGATCTTAACTAAAAAATACTACCATAATCATTACCACTAGCAGGCAGGGCTATTTCAAAGAAACCAAGGAATTGAACTGAATAATTATTTATTGCCCAAATCCATACCCGATACATCTGTCCTACGCCTCTGCGAATGCCCGTATTTGCCAGAGAAAGTTATTCATTTTAAACACTAAAATACTTATAATTAAACATACGTAGAAACAGTGATACATTTCGCATTACCTTAGTAAAGTCCGTAGAACGGATAGCTTGTCACGCCAATAGTTTACACAATTTAAATATAGTAACAAAGATTTAACACAGATCTGGCAATTATCGAAATATGTGAAGCGCTCCACGCCGAGACAAGAGCGATCCAAGAGAGAGCGTATTATCTTAAGTTCAGAGTTTATATGCACTCACTAATGCCGTTCCCCGGAAATGTGACGTCAGAGTTTCCATGGCGTGATGTCTCTGAATCATGAGTCTGTACATGTTGCGCAATACTTCTGTCTTTATTGTGAAATACCGATATGCCACTCGAAAGGAGTTTCTTTGGATAGCCTGCTTCACGACAGAAATAATTATTGATGTTTATAATGGGCTCTGATCTGCCTTTCTCGAGCTGGCTATTCGGCGTTAACTAAAGGAGACTTTGATTGTGAGAAGCAATATACAGCTTCAAAAGGAGAACAAGAAAAGTATACTAAACTGAAGTTTAAACATTATAATATTAATGATTATAATTACAATAACAACAATTTAAGAATAATAATAACGAAGGAATAATAATTTAAAGGTGGGCGTTTTCGCTCCGTTACAATGCTAATATAGTTGTAATTCTATTTAAATAATAATATTTG
>KZ873887.1:32726-44900 GCA_003456935.1 Machilis hrabei
CTGGGTAAACCACTTCAAACTTCCTCCACAACGAAAGCTCTCGAAGGAACAACTCCCTAAATTGAGACGTCGATTTTATTAAGGAGGTAGATTCTTTCTTGAAAAGTGCTCTTCGCCTCTGCTGTTTTCAGTTCCACATTTGGAATTTTTTGTTGTGCTGGAAGACGGTTCTGGTGGGATCTCAGAACAAAACTAAACACTGACAGTAGTAGGCTGACTTGTAGTAAAAATGAAATTTGTTTATCTACGAGCGCATCACGTGTTTTTATAATTGTAAACAGGACAATATCATGCTATAACAATAACATTATCTTCCTATTTTCTATTTATTTTTTAGTCGCAGTGATGGCCTGGGAAATGAAAGTGAAATGGAATAGTGACCAAATAAATTGACTTCCTTTTCAGGTCAGTGCAAGAGGGAGTTCGGAGGATAGGAGATAGAGGGAGGGAGAGGGAAGAGGAGGGAGAGAAAAGGAGAATTCTCGTTTGAAAGCGTGCCTAACATGATTTTCTCTGGCGGCGATTAGCCAGGCTCCTGAATAGTTCCCGCCGAAGGGAGCGAGTGTATAAGTAATTGAATTTAGGCTCACTGGATAGGCTTCACCTGGTCTTCCGACGTTGCTGGGATGGGCTGCGATGGGTTCCATGTGAGGAACACAAGGAGATTGTCTGGGTAGTGTGCACGGACAGCTGTCGCCACGTTGGTTCACAGCCCTTCTCCCCATTCTATAGTCACAAATCCCTCTTTCAGCCTGCATCTCATCTATCTTCACTTATCAGGAGCGTAGGAATATAGTGTCAATCTTGTCCAGTTCCAGTAAGTTGTCACGCTATAGCACTACCCTATCACTGACCTAACAGGAAATATATTAAGATAAAGAAACATCTCTAATAATCGTAGCATGATACAATGAAATGTGTTAAGTTCGTCTAAGACAATTTCCTCACCATCAGCGGGGCTCGAACCCAGGACGTATGGAATCCATCTCCAGNTTATGTTGGTGGTGGATTCCTTGGATTCTCGGTTCGAGCCCCGCTGAGGGTGAGGAATTATCCCCGTAGAACTAAACATCCCCCATTCTCTAGTAATTGGTGTTCATTGTTCTAGGCCTAGGGGATGATATGCCGAGTTGTAGGTTCAATAGGTACCAATGCTTGAGCCATAACACAATGACCATCATCAGGGTTGTCACACAAAGCCACCAAACTTCCTCTTGAGTTTTCTACCACTGTATTGATAACAGGACACACCTGCCCTGTTATGGTACCCATCTGCGTTCTCACAGTATTATTGCTGTTAATGAAGGGCTTATCTTACCTTAGCTTGACTTATCTGTCTCTGATGATTTGTGGTTTTGAAACTCCAGATTTGACGTTGTCGGTAACAGGAATCCATCTTCATGATTACAATTTTGGAGAAGGGAGGTTTTTAAATCACCACAGATTCCGTAGTGAGTCGTTGACGGGGTTTTATAGTTTTTACTTCTGTTTTGTCGAAATTTGTTATATATGGACATGATAACGAATGTTCGGTTACTGAAGATCTGGTTGGCTGTAGAGTCTTGTGTTTCGAATGTGATATTTAATCCTGGTTGTGATGGTTCTGCCTCTTTCGCCAACGTATACTTTTCCGCATGAACAAATAATTTTGTATAGGCCTAGCCCTATCGTTTTTAATGGGGACTGGTGTATTTCGCTTGTACTTCCAAAAACTGGTTTGTTGTCATGTTATGTTAATAGCGATTCAATCCGATCTATGACGGTTTGAACGTAAGGCAAAAGTGCTAGGTGACTTGAATTTTATTTTTCTCTTGATTTTGAATGTTGTTTGCCCTGAACTTTTATTATTGAAAATAGATCCATGTCTGCATCATTCTGGTTTATTACAGAGCCAGGGTACTTCTCAAACGATAAACAGCATAGTATTTCAGGGACATGCGATCTCCAGTGCTATTATAAAGTGCTTCCCAACGTAAGATCACTTAGTTCACGACGATGTTACTGAACACTATGTAAGTGTTGTGTGAAATCCGGTCCGTTGCTTGCAAGTGAAAACGAGGCACTTCTGAAAAAAGGGGGAATGGAGAATGTACTCTGTCGCGTTTCGTATTCTGTTAAAGTTTAGCATACTATTTTGTAGTGCATTAACATTATTAGGATCCCCTTAATAAAGCCAACCTGCTTGGTCTAGTGGCTAGTACAGCACGCTTTGGCCCGAGAAGTTGTGGGTTCAAATCCCGCGTAAGGTATGGATTGTTGTGATGTCCGTTCAACTTCATTAATCATAAGAAGAATTGCTTACCGTCCTTAATAACGCAGCAGGTGGCGATAGGACGTTAAAAACCACATATTATCATCAGCCTATACGAAATTATAATAGNGCTTTGCCATAGAATAATGTATAAAGGTGTTAAAACTCAACTTTTTTTGTTTTGTTTTTAAAACGCGAAGTCTTCGCCCTGTTTTGGCTTTTGTTGCGGTGAATAAAAGTAAAAAAAAAATTAATCAGACAATTTTTACAGTTTCTACATCCATGTGGAACTTTTNAAAAATGCCCCAATTAATTAAAAATGTCAAGAAATTATTTATTTTTATTTATTTTTATGGGTGGAGGACTAGGCTGCTTCAAATTGCAATTTTTTCCTGAAACGGTAAGGTTTTAACCAGGATTGTGGTCCGTCCGTTTTGGGACGAAAATCTAACAAAAACAACTAAATTAATCTGACAATTTTCATAAGGTTGACAGAAAATTAGATTCCATCCCCAAAAACTAAGCCCGAAAATTTCTGGCAAGTTTTACTGTAGGTATTCTGGCATTTTTAAAATGTTTGACATCGATTCGTGACCTCTGAATATTGTCCATTTAATTTCAGTTTTCAGATTTTTTTTCCACCAAACGAACCAAAATCCGAAGAAAGTTGAAAATTGAAGCACCGTAATTGCATAATCCCTACTATATACGCACATTTTTTGTTTAACAAATATAAACGTAAAAGGGACTAACAAAAGCAGCTTATGTCAATAAACTTCTAAATGTGATTATCCTTTCAGAGCTGACTTTAGCTGTAAGCGTTCTCAGTTTCAGCACAACTTTGCGGAACTCTGGTGGCGTGGTATTGCTGTTACGATGGAAACAGAAGGTAGGTAACTGGTGGGTGGGTAGAAGTTCTACAGGCTAAAACTTATTAGTGCAATGAAACAGGATTTTGAACTTAGAAAATCACTTTACGTCTTATTCCACTTGATATCATGACGTCGTATTATATGCCTCCTAGCACACTGAATACGCTAGTTAATAGCATATAATATCACAACACTTGAGTTGGTGTTTACAGCAACGACCTTTCCCAAGTTACATGATGTTAGAACTTCTGATTATTTAATAGCATAGCGTTAACCATATCAGGCTCTAGTTCCATAGGTTGCGCGATCAATTGTCACCTTTTGTTAAGCGTTTCAATAGCATTCTGTCATCTTCAGGCATCATGAAATAACTGCTGAGAATTTGTCTGTCCACTCTGGGATTCGAACCCACGATTTCACGATTGACAGTCGAGTATGTTATCCACTCGGCTAGCAACATATTCAAAATGCCCAAGGACGAGAGTTGACGTATCTCTCGAAATGTATCAAATAGAGCTAACCAGCCGGTAGATAGAGCCTAATGTCTAACTAAATGCTATAGAAATGAATCAATCAACCATCGTCAAAAATATTAGCTTAAATGAATAGTTAACTGTCTGAAATGACCCAAGCCAGGCCGACAAGACATAAATCAACATGCTAGTACAAATATAGGTTGAATTTCCTAAATGTTATAATAAATATAGGTATATACCGTATGCACCTCATTAAAACACTGGCTCAGTTATAAATTTCCATGACACATTTTTTCATAACCGTTATTACATATAAAGCTATATAACACGGGGAACTATCACCTAGGTAGCCTACTTACGAGTCTGAGTAGGTTCAAACTCCGGAGTAAATGCTTGGCCCAGAGTATAAAGGGCTATCCTACGAGTTTGCCTGTGCAGCACTTTGCATAAAGGTGGTTCGACCCCTAAACCTCTCGATTTTTATGTAATCACAAAATTAGTGCACATGGCTAGGATTCTATTTTGTGAAGCACTAGGAATTACAATTATTCCCCTAGAATGTAAAATGTATGGTTTATAGTGGTTTTAATTGGTTTACTAGTAAATTTAATTACGAGTACTGCTGTCAAACTACTTTCCCGAATGAAATAAAAGTCTACGGAAATCGTAACATACTTATTGTCTATAGCTTGAATATGCCAGATTGTGTAAAAGATAGCCCCAGTTCCGTGTGCGACCATTGTAATTGGGTATTCCTACTTTGAATCTTCAACATTCAATTAAATTGAATATATCACCGACTGTAATTCACTTAAAAACAATCTGGCACATTCAAGCTGTAGACAATAAGTATGTTACGATTTCCGTAGACTTTTATTTCATTCGGGAAAATAGTTTGACAGCGATTCTCGTAATTAAATTGACTAATAAACCAATTAAAACCACTATAAATCAGANATTTTACATTNTAGGGGAATAATTTCAATTCCTACGGCTTCACAAAATAGAATCCTAGCCATGTGCACTAACTTTGTGATTATAGAAAACTATGAGAAATTTAGGGGTCGAACCGCCTTAAACTATGATCGTAGGCATCTTCGGGAGGAATGTTAAAAGTAGGATCCTGTCCATAAGTGTTCGATACTAAAAAAAACCAGCATCGGTTATGTGTCGAATGACTGGTAATATTCAATCATCCTGAACAGCCCAGTGCGTCATCCACCCTTCGCCACTGCCTAAGATGTCAAGGACAAGGAATTGTTTTTATAGTGGTGGCCCCTACCCACACCAAAGGATATAGTGGCATGATGGCCAACCAGAATGACTACCATCTCTGCCCATACGTGTTAAAATTTTTAAAGAAAGTTGACATGCAGGGGTGTGAGCTAGTTCTGCTGTTGCATTTCTAAGCTCGAGGATCTTGATGGGTTTTGAAATAAAGGTGACATCGGTTGCTTACCCAATACGTCATCCACCCTTCGCTACTGTCTAAGATATCAGAAACGTGGAACCTATAAACCCAAATAATCATCCAGGTAACCAAGCCAATGACCTGTTTATATAGAAACCAATTCTTTGGACTACCACGTCATCTGTGCTGCTAGATGTGATTCAGGGAACTTTGCAAATGTTATGGGTTTGAAGTACTTTCTTCATTATCCTAAGATACTATGCAGTTAGGGTATTTATTATTTACTACATTTTTCCAGACAAATTGATGCTCGTATTAAATTCCACGCTCGTCTTAGCAACACCTACGTATGCAGTCATCATACGCTTATAAAAAGCATGAAATGGACAAACCACGATTTTTACAAATTGTTTGGTCTAATGTTACATATCACCAACTGCTGCACACCACTCTTAATAGTATTTAGTGCTGTGTTAATCCGAGTATGAATTGGTGCTGTCTCATCCTGTGGGCTAATTTACTTCTCATTGTCTCTCACGCAAAGCGCCACTGTCTCCATCAATGGGCGTGTAAGACAAAAATCCTGATTAGCCGTCCATCAAAGGATACGTTTGGACTGAGCTGTGTCCAGTTCCGCCCTTGGAGCACCTTATTGCAAGTTATCACTTTGACAAGAACACGGGGCTAGGGCTTGTCGAGACCCCTTCCTCTGAGTTCGTTCAGGTTCGGAGCAGAGGATGGGGCATAAAAAGAAAAAAGGAGGTTTCGGAAGTCTCCTCCCACTGTCAGCCACTTACAACTGTGTTCCCTGATTTATTTTCTTTCGCTTCAATGCCGTCGCAAGGCAACAGAGGTAATGAATGGGTCAGGAGCTCCATAGCCCTCTGTTCAGAACCCCAATCGAATGGAGATTGAGAGGCTTGGAAATGCTAATAAGGATTAAAGATACTCTCCTGCTGGGCTTAGTGCCCGAACCGGGCGCTCAATGGATGGAAGAGAAAGAAAGGGCGACCAGAGCACATGGCCCACTGTCCTATCCTGGTATAACAACAACGTGTGGCACATCCAGATACGCGCCTTCATTTCACGTGTGTACTCTTCAGTCTGAATGGACAAGGGCGAGGAACACGTCAACAAAATGCACCAGTTCTCGATGTGCTTGATTTACGACGCTGGCACGTTTTTGGAATGACAAACGGATAGTTCAAAGACGTTTTGACATGGTCCTCAGATTTGCGTCAGGTAAAGCATCTCAGAGATACATAGAGGTGTTGACAGAGAAACGAATTAATAGCTACAACGAACAGAATACAATTCAAGTCACCTTGCAGACTTTCGCTCCTGTATATCGAGGGTCACTGGTACGTATTGCGTCGAAAAGGTAATCTATCCTAGACAAATTAAAGAACCAACCACGTTCTGAATCTCGTTGTTTAACAGTTTCATACGTAGACATGCGGTGCCTCTATTGAGTCGTTAATGGTGTACGATGTGGATATATATGTGTAGTTTAACCAAGAATAGCGTATATATGAGGATCAAATTATCAGATACTGAGGCCCTTTAGCATTACACTCAGCGTATGCGTCACTCGAGCGCCTCTACTGGCAAGAGTCAAACACAACGACTTTATTGCCATAGTAACGCCACCTGCCAACTACATTTATAAGCGCCTTTCGGGATTTCATCCTTCACTTGTTCGTCTACAAATAATACCGTTCTATTCACCTCCTTTTTTAATTTAGTTTTTATCAGTATCCAAGGCTTAAAATATGAAACTAATAAAGTTGAGTTTAGATAAATATTATATAAAACATAACACACGTTTTATACAAGGTTCGATCCACTGTTTGGCTTACAAATTCCACAAACGTCCTTCGCTCTACAAACTGAGCTAACAAGCTGTTTATATTTAAACGCCTATTTATGACACACTAACCTTTAAATCATTAACAACTTTAACTAATTAGATAATCAGCATTTTAAATGACATTGAACGGTAGAAGGCAGCGTCACTATCGTGTTACGCTATTTCCTCGCAAGTGCGCTATCCTAGTAGGTTTACGTAATTCTTGGTTTAACGTCATACCGGCATTATACTCTGTGACAAGTCAAGATCAAGAGCACACCTCTGTCCCGTGTCAAGCGGCTAAAAGGTGGAGTTAAGGGAGTGACAAGGCAACCGCAGAAAGAAATAGTTCCATCATTTAAGTATAGTTAGGCACTGCTTGTGGCTTATGTTTTGGTTTAAATTATATATCAATATTTGTATTATAAAAACAACTGTTTTAATGTAAAGGGACCCTCATTAGCTTGCACTAGGCCTTAATATATTTCAAATCTAACCACTTTGAAAAAGTTATCGCGTCCTTTCTGATGACGTAGGTTTGGGAAAACCAATTATAGTCTATAAAGCGAGTGACAAACAAACTGCAGAGATAACGGGGGAGGGGCTTAGGTTGAGGCGGAGGAATAGCCTACGTAGGTCTGCTCTTGATAGCCTATCTGTTTTACGTGAAACGTTCAATCTTCAAGACGTTCAGGACGATTGTGTTGATTTTAATCAATGAAGATGAATTCACATCACACTCAAAGTCATCCATGCCTAAAATGGCATTCGAACGTACAATCAATCACCTGTCTAGAATTAGGTACACTAACCACTAGACCAGACAGTTTGACGAAAGAGACATGGTCGTAGATACCCAGTCAAGACCATTATAAAAGCTGATCCATATACATACGGTGAAATAGCAGTCGGTGGCTACGGTTGGATTAATGGTCACTACAGACTTCGAGATGACAAACAATCACCCAGCCTTGCAGATTAAACCCACACTTCTGGTATGAGAGCCGGTTGGCTAGCCAACTGCTTTCCCTCGTAGGTTACAACCTGGACAGCCCATATGATGTGATTAATTTTTGTTTAATAATGAGTTTATCACAACTGATTATATTTTCGAGGGAGGGGAACCTTAATACTATTCCCGTAACTAAGTATTGAATTGAAATATGTTCAATAACGTCAGGCTGTTCAAATTGTTGTAGTCCATCTGGCAATATAAATAATTGCCTCTTAGGATAAACCTTTCAACACTTATTTGTTAACCCGATCACTCATGTCAGGGAACCACGTGTCCTTTGTGTGGACACTTGAGTTTGGCACTGCCAGTCTCATGGTGTCCACTTAGCCGAATCATGTTTACCTGACAAAGTGACAGCAGTGGTTGTGTTAGCAAGTAGGTTTTGAGAGGCAACCATTTTCTGTTTCTGGATGGATACAGATGATATTTTATAAAGAAATAGAGTGACTTGCTTTCACAATTGGTCGAACTTTATTTGAATTCTTTATTTTTAAAGATGGTACAACGAAGAACACTAAAGCACACACCAAATACGTTTAGCATAAGTTACTTAACGATAACTATACATTAAACGTAAGTAATGGTATGAGCAACGTAACACGCACTTGCATTAAACTGCCAATCATTCCATTGTACAGATACTAAAGTAGCTAAATGGGAGAGCTCGTAGATCTGTAGTATCCGTGGTTGTTAGAAGCATTGGTTCGTGCCCAACTCAGTGAGTGGAATGTGCACATGAAGAAGTAAAGAAAGTGAACATTAAGAACAAAGGCAAATGGAATTGCAAAAAAAAAATTGAATTGTCATTAAAGCAGTAATTTTACTATGCGCTGTGTCAGAAGTTCAAACTCCATCTACCAACGTGTCTGTAGTTCGCAGACTGCAGCGACTAATGTTAGCAGGTAGTTTCACGTCCTGGGAGGGAAACGTACTCAGTACTGGTTCTGTTGAATAAATTTGAAACTTGCATAATAGTCGAGATTAGTGTCTTGAGAGTATTTTGGTATAATATATTCTAAAATTAACTTGCATATGTATTAAACATCATTATGAGAAAATAACTCGGGTACACAATTTGTGGAACATTTTGAAGAGATTACGTCTACTCTTCCAGGTATGCCAATATTAACACCTTAAGGCGAGTTTCAATGCAAGCAGTAGCCAATTTAGAACTAACAGTAAATTTTGCTGCTATTAGTGATTGGCCCCGTTGAGGTCTGGAAGTTCAGTCATCATGGAAAATAACTCTCAGGTATGTTATTCTGGAGCCACAGTTGGGTGCTTCTGGTCTTGTGAGCGGTTATCGAGTCCTTGTGGAAGACCACCCAGTGTTGATTGGTAAACACTTTCTGGTTGAGGGGATAGATATCCAGGAGGCCTGTATAACAGCTTACGGTGACTGTTTTAAATAAATTATCTATATGTACTTCATCAAATGCCGAACAATGTATACAAAATTGAGACCTTTTTTTCTGTTGATCCACCGCAACATAACTTATGGTGCGATTACGAATATTCTACAATAAGTGATGAATCCGAATTCTGAAATAGTTAATAACAACATATTGTAATACTAGTTAGTGCTCCAATAGTTTGTTCATAATTAGCTTTAAAATTTAACAAACTATCTCTTCATTCCTCAAAAGTGTCAGAGAAATGTTCGGCCAAGTCTACATCCTCCAAGTTTCTGAAATTGCTTCACAAATGATTTTGGAAAAGATCTTTTGTGGTGTGACCTTATTCTAGTGACACTCTTTGACTTTTGGTGTGACACACAAGAGAACAGTTGGAAGTTTGCGTTTCGTTGTTCTTTGTCGCAGGTGGCAAAGCGGTGCACGCGTCGTTGGTGGAGGAATATTTTAATTTCAAACGCGACTGTTCTCATTTACATGTACAAGGTATCCAGTGTGTGCGGAGAGGAACGGAGTGGAGGCTAGGGAAAGGGGAATCCCCGCATTACATCTCATCAGAGAGAAAGCACCGATTGCACTAGAAAAGGGGTGGAAAGAGGGGTTGAAGTGGTGACTGGTGGTCTATGTGTGAGCAAGGGGAAACTGAAATGATTTGAATTGTAAAACGCAAACTGTATCAAACATAGTTCTCATCACTGCTCTCAAAATAGTCGCCGAATAAGGACGGCAAAGCTGTTTTCTCGATGCATGGCCACAATACCATCATTCCACTCTGCCACCCTGCTCGTTGATGGGGTGTTTAGATCCACTTGCGTTAGCAAAGGAGTGAAAACTCACTCCATTTTCCAAAAGCGAATTCAGCCTCATTCTAACAAATTATTTTCCACACGAATGCTGATCTGTTAACCAGTTTGACAAACAAGTGACAAATTTGGTGCGGCAAAAATTTCGCGAGAAGAAGCGAATTATAAGCCATTATAACGAATGCCTGGTCTTTTTATGTAAAAATAAAAGCGGCAGACCAGAACACTTTTAGCATTAAAATTCGTATTTTTTTCTCTGTTCACTCGTTAATCAACAATATGTGACATTTTATGAAAACTTACCAGATAGAAGTGTACACGTGACAAACAGATAGTAGGCAGGGTGATGTATTACGTTCTTTCAATCTACTGCTGCTCCAACTATTCTTGGCCTGTCAGAATAATGCGTGCCTCATGGAAAGGGGCGGACACGAACGATCGATTTTAAAATTTGGTTAAGGGTCAAGTTGGCACGTGGTGTGAGTGGGGCTGGTTGGAATATGGTAAAGTGGGCAACGTTGGGAAAAGCGTTAACCTTTGTAGCATCATTACTCAGTTAAACGTTACACTAGCCATGCCTCTTTAGCGGTCAAGAAACATTGGGAGCACAGTACCTCGTTAACCATGATCATACTGGAAATGTTGAACCACCAAATCGACATTTGTTGTCATGAAATTGTATTTGGATGATTTCCTTTGAGTTTCGGTAAGGTTATAGTGTGTTACGTGTATACAACGTATCTGTGGGAGCAGATCTACTTTTGTGTGTACTGAAAGAGGAGAAATGACACGATAAGCAACGATCTATCGAGCAATAATGCTTAGGGCAAGTTGGTTTGTACAGGAAAGTTGTAGACAACAATTTGTGTACGAGTACATAGCGTTAAGCCATCATATTTAGCGGTAGAAATAAAAATATTTGTAGGCCTACTTTACTTTTGGGATAACCGTCACAGTTATACTATGTAGATCTTCCCACTTTTGTTAGAACTTTTTAAAGCACATTTTCTGTTCATACATAATATTGTTTTTCAAGTAGCTACCATGCTTTTGTCATTACGTATGTATAACTACTATGTAGAATTTTAAACTCTATTCACACACATTGGGTGAAAGTTTACATGTCTAGTGACTAGAGCCAATTAAAAACTACGTTAACCACGGAGGATGGCGTACAAAAAGGGAATAAATTAACTTTATGGTTATTATGCCCAGAGGCATACAAAATATGCGATATGACGTGATATGTGAGTCTTTTGCTTCTGGTTTATTAACTGTTCTTTCTACTTGGCTTTCTTGCCTCTCATCTCGTGCATGAAAGCTCTTTTCCCCTTTTTTCTTCTTTATTAAAAAGCCAGAGAAACCTGCCTTCCCCTCCGTTACATTTACTTATTGAAACTGGCAATAAAATATGCGGGAAAGAGACCCATACACCACGAGCCTTTGACACAGTTCGTTAGCACCATTTCGAAGTTTACACCTCCGAGTGCTAATTTACCGCACACTTTCCTGAATTCATGCCAGCCATAAGCGTATGCAAGCCTTGGGGGCAGATTAACTTGCCAAACGCTCTTAACCAAATTTTCAGGTTGGTTTACTGGCAAGAGAAACGAACTTGTACACACTTCAGATCAGACACAGCAGCAATGGAAGTTGTTGGCCCCGCTTTGCGGTGGCACGAAAAGCGAAATCTAGACGGGATGACAGGCATTCGCCATTTCATTTGGCTGTGGAGGGATTTTATCAACATGTGTTCAGATCAACACGATGTTGCAATTAAGACGTGTCTTAGTAGAGTACATGAATTTTTTTAATGAGTCGGCCTACGCGAAAGAGTCGAAACCGACAGCTTAGGGATGTTACTAAATCCGGGACTAAGCCTATATATGATGTCGCAAACCTTTTTTTCAATTGGTTGTACAGGGTGTAACCGAATACCTATTACAAACTCCTTGGCCCTTATTCACAGTCGTTTCCGAGAGAAGACTAAAGGTGGACTAACGGTGGACGAAACGAAAGCAGTCCATTTGGTATTCAGAGTCGTGGTTTAAGGCTAGTCCGTGTTTCGTCCGGGATTAAAATGGT
>KZ873888.1:13441-24816 GCA_003456935.1 Machilis hrabei
ATTATTCAATTGCCATAAATGATGTACAGGTTAGTATACTAATTGATAAGTAATATTTACATGTTTTTTAGAAACTCGTGAATAATGTATTGTTACTAGAAATATTTATTTCATCATTATTGTATTCGTATATTAACAGCGAAAAACTATCGTCTTTGTAATTTTATTTAATAACAATAGTACGTAAGTTATATATATTGAGGTCAACAACTTAGACATTTCTCTATTCTGTTATTTTTTGGTACTAACAGATTGTTTGCACAAATTGTCTTTTATGTGAATAATTGTTTATGTATTATCTGTATAGCCACAGTAAACATATAATCTATTAGTTATATTTTCTCCAATTTAAGTCATATCAAATTTATTATAAAATATTTATAAATGAAACAACTATTATTTGATTATTATTTGCCATTTTTTAATTCATATAATAGATTTGTTTGGCACTCGGTCATAAAAAAAATAAAATTGGAATTACGATATATGTATATGAAATTTAGTTCTCAGACAATTCTATGTGTTAACGCCTGTCCTGGGTTCAAGCCCCGTCTGGGCGAGGAAATTTTCTCATTGAAACTAAACCAGCGTTAATACATTAATAAATAAAATTGGAGTTAACATTTATTTAAAACACAACGTTTCGAGATAAACAGTCCTCTCTTCAACAGATACATCCTATGTACGTATAATTTTAATGCGTCTGATGAAGAGGGGCCTGTTTGTCTTGAAACGTTGTGTTTTAAATTAATGTTTACTCCAATTTTATTGTTTTTTTGACCGAGTGCCAAACAAATCTATCATATGAAAACAACTTTTACTCTAACATTCAAGCTTCAAATTACGAATTAAAATCCTCAAACCATACTAGTGATCTGAAATACTGAAGAAAAGGTAGATTTGTTTTTACTAGTCGACAACAACGAAACTAAAAATAAATTGGCTGAGTAATATTTCTGATATTTTTAACATACGTCAGTATAAGACAGAGCACGAACTAAACAATTTCAGTATCTTAANTCATCTATGCAGCCCAAAACTGCTGTTCATGTTGTCTGATTTTATTTATTGTTTTAAGTATGTTAAAGAAAGCATATTTATAATCTTATAGTAGGTAAGGTTTAACAATTAAATGTGTATAAAAAGCAAATTTTAAAACAAAAAATATTACGAATCAATTTGATCGTGTAAAAACATAGGTGTAAATATACACATTTTAGACTAAACCTTAAGTTGAAGCTATTCTATGAATGAAAAATGTAATGAATCAGCAGGTGGTGCCTGAGTCGTAATTTTAGCAAGTATATTATTAGTGTCCAATATTACTTATCGTATCTACAAAACAATTTCCCTTTACGTTGTGCTTGAAGACAATTTTCTATTTATGTTATTATACTTGTTTCAGTATATTTATAAACCAAAACAGTGTATTTGGGAATTGGTTGCATAATTTCTGAAAGTAACTTAACTTGTAAATTACGAAATAACAAATGGCATTTTTTATACAAAATACACAAACGACGATAAAAAAGAAACCTGATTAGCTACGCAATATATCGCACAAAAATACATTTATGAGCAGTATTATACAGGATACTCTGGATATCATAGTACAACCCAGAAACTAGTGAATTATAATAAAAATAGGCTTATTGAAAATATGTGTTTTGATACAATTTGTTTCAACGAGAAAACTGTGCGTAAAAAGTGTACATATGGCAAANAAAACCAAAATCAACCCTGAAAGCTGGTTGGTGCAACTAGCTATTGTTTTCCGTGTAGTATAATTGAGTGCAATGATTTTAATCTGAGGGGATAGGGTTCGAATTCAGGGTAAGTTATTCGATTTGGAAGCAAGTGAACTAGCTCACAGAAGATGTAGCAAGATAAAAAAGTGTTAGTGCTAAAACATTGATTCTTTACGAAAAGATTGAAAATGTTGAGCAATCCAATTAACAAAGATTACTTTCTCCTAATGTCATGGGTTCGAATCCAAAATTATGCATTTCATTTATGGGAGGTATTAGACGTTGAAAGATTGATTTTTGCACCAAAGTTTTCATATTTTAAGTAATATAATTGAGAGTAACGATTTAAAACTGTAAGTCAGGGGTTCGAGTCCACGGCAATGTTTTATATCTAGTACTATTACGCTATTCGAGATTTCAATGAATTAAGAACATAAACATTTATGGTTTTTGCATATATAAAAGGAGGATAATATATTAGTTAGAGGTTTCATATTTTAATGTGTTGGGCATACATTCATTGCTGTTGTATGTAATTTACTGGCATTGAAAAATGTTTATTATGCATACTTTCCAAGGGGCAAAATAAAAAACACTATCAAAAGTGTAAAAAAGAATTTGTATAAAATGAAATTCTACTAAAGAAAATAAAATGTACAAAATAACCCCCGTAGTTACAGAATGAATATGCGTCAAATACCAGCGTAAACAAAATGATTTTTAGTAAATTAGTATTTCATTTTTAGAGAAATTCATTGCCGTATATTTGTCATGTCAAAAAACTTTCTAAAAATCTAATTAGGACACACCTGAAAGTAAAAGNATACATGCTTAGTAACACTGCATTAGAATAATCACATTGGTTGTTTATTATCGTTTCAGTAGCCTACTTTAAGAGAAATTGGCCAAAACATTACAATGAACATTGATGTGCTGTGNGTGATGCAATCATAAATACCATCACGTACAGTATAAATGCGGGTCTGAGCATGAGGAGTTTTTAAATGCTCTNNNTCGTGCATTGGAAGCTCCATCTTCATCGACGATCAGAACAGAGCTCTCGTCCTTCTCTNCAGTAAACATGAAGATGATACTTCTGAGTGCTTTGTTTGGTGTTCTTTACCATCTCCAAATCAGTCAGTGTCAGAATGTTGCAACTACTTTTGACGACCAAAACGTAGAAACTGTTGAATCTACTACAGACTATCATGGGTATCAGCTACTGCGAGTATTTCCTAAAGGCAATGAACACATTAAATGGCTGAGTTCTTTAGAAAATATATACAGTAGCAAATCTCCTCGCCCATTAATTGAGATTTGGGGTTCAAATTNTGAAGGTGGAATTGATGTCCTCAGTGATCCATCGCATCTTCAGACGCTTCAGAAGGGCTTANAGCAACGAGGAGTAAATTATTCAATTGCCATAAATGATGTACAGGTTAGTATACTAATTGATAAGTAATATTTACATGTTTTTTAGAAACTCGTGAATAATGTATTGTTACTAGAAATATTTATTTCATCATTATTGTATTCGTATATTAACAGCGAAAAACTATCGTCTTTGTAATTTTATTTAATAACAATAGTACGTAAGTTATATATATTGAGGTCAACAACTTAGACATTTCTCTATTCTGTTATTTTTTGGTACTAACAGATTGTTTGCACAAATTGTCTTTTATGTGAATAATTGTTTATGTATTATCTGTATAGCCACAGTAAACATATAATCTATTAGTTATATTTTCTCCAATTTAAGTCATATCAAATTTATTATAAAATATTTATAAATGAAACAACTATTATTTGATTATTATTTGCCATTTTTTAATTCATATAATAGATTTGTTTGGCACTCGGTCATAAAAAAAATAAAATTGGAATTACGATATATGTATATGAAATTTAGTTCTCAGACAATTCTATGTGTTAACGCCTGTCCTGGGTTCAAGCCCCGTCTGGGCGAGGAAATTTTCTCATTGAAACTAAACCAGCGTTAATACATTAATAAATAAAATTGGAGTTAACATTTATTTAAAACACAACGTTTCGAGATAAACAGTCCTCTCTTCAACAGATACATCCTATGTACGTATAATTTTAATGCGTCTGATGAAGAGGGGCCTGTTTGTCTTGAAACGTTGTGTTTTAAATTAATGTTTACTCCAATTTTATTGTTTNTTTACACACTGAAAATAATGACTTAAAAATGTTTAATCCTAAATAACGTTATTTTACGCTGATAGAATTTAACTATCATTTGACATAGGAGACGAAAATTAAGCATTTTGAATGTACAAAATTGTCTTTGTAATTTAAAGTCCTAATTTGTATTTTTGTATTTACGTAATACTATAGAATTTGATAGACAGCCAGGAGTCATTAAGTGAAAATCTGGAAGCTGATACTAGAGTTCGACAAGAGCATCCTCTAACATGGACAAAATACCATCGTTTAAAAGGTAACTACTATTTAATTTTTAAAAATAATTACTTTTAACTGCATATTCAACTTAAGATATATTTGAAAGGAAAGCTATATACATTTGACTGAGAAAAACTGATTCTCAGGACCTCTGGTACAATTCATTAGATCGGATTGACGAACATCTAAATTATGACAACTTGGCTGACTAAGACAGGCNAAATTCTCACCTCAACTACCGATATCTAAGAAGCTAAAAATATTTATTTACATAGCTTTCAACTACAGTCTTTAATTGTTCACAGTCTGGTTTCAGTGAGAAAAAATAAGATGATATGTTTAGTAACGTCCTCGCTTGCAGTATGGTTATTTTGTTTGAAGTTTGGGGTTAAATTCCCGAATATTTTCATTTTATATATATTTTAAATTTAATCGACTTAAGTATGTGTTACATGTCCTACTAAATTTTTAAACTAATCCTTTACTAAATGTTACCAAGTTATCAGGTCCCTTGGAATGAGCAGGATGATAAAAGGTCACTATATTTTATTGTCTTACAATGCCTCAGTCAATTTAGCCTGTTAAGGATCGATGACTATTTCTGGGCACCCTATATGTGCCAAAAATATTTAAAGCCTTTTAGTGGTATCTTTCTAAATTAAAAATCCTAGTACATGAATAGCCCATAGCTATCAGCAGAAGGGCTCACATGCCAGATTAAAGTTCATAGCGTCTGAGATACCGGTAGTCAAAGTCAGTCTTTCGTGAGGGGTGGGGTGGGGGATATAAAATCATTAACATTTGCTTGCAAATTTGTACCAAACTCCTGATTGAAGTCAGATTTCGTCGGTAAAATCGTTAAGCTACTTTTTTCAATATAGGCTTCAAAATAGATCGCAATAAATATGAGATGAACTGTAACTGGAATGGTAACGTTAAAATTATATTAGTTATAATGAATAACGTTTTAAAAATATAATATTGCTAGTAACTAAATTCAGAAAATAATAAAGTTTAAATTTTCTTGAAATTTATTTTCTCTCGTCGAATATTATATCTTAATCTCGGGTTGTGTGAGTGATCTTGAATTTGTTCTCCTTGGAATTTAAACTGACACGCTTATTTCCCTAGACATTTTCTAAATGAATTGTAGTTCTGTTCTTTATTTGCCTTTAACGTCAAAATAAAACTGAAAAAAAAAATGTTTTAAAACACTGGCATACGATTCCATGCTACCAATCAATGGCTTATGATTTGTGTGACATACTGTAAGTTACAGGGTGTGTACGAAAATGGATCATGAACGCTATATAAAAGAAATTCCTTCTTTATTTCGGAATTGAAAATGTGTAGGGCATTAATGTAGCCGATGTATTTTTATTTATCGAAGTTCAGGGTTTGATTCCCGAATATAATTATAATGTATTTTTTTGTGAAAAGAGTGAATTTAAAAATGCCTATTCACATGAAGACATTGAGTGTCTTATTAACAAATACTGAACAGTATTATTAACGTTCACAAAATAAAATTAGTCGTTTTCGACAAATGCAATAGCTAACTTATAAGAAAACCAAAATAATTAAATCGAGCGATAAAGAAATAGCAGTGACCATGTCAAGATTGAATTTAACAGCCCCTTTTGTTATATATATCCTTCTTGGTAAAAGTGAGGGGTCTACGTTTTTAGATTCCTTTCTATTGAATACTATATACTGTTTTTATGTTTCAGTTCATATAAATAATAAAAGTATGCAATTTTGTAAATAAATACATTTTGTTTTACTCTGGGATTTGGAAAGCTATACAAGTTAACACGCCTATTTTGAATAATTATGTAGTATTTTTTCTACAAGACGTTAAAACTTATTTGGTGAACAACGAAAGCATACTGGTACTTTTTTTTAATAAGTTTTGTTGTACCAAATAAATCTTTATAATAAAAAATATTTTAAGAGTTATATATTACTTTGAACAAAATTTTTCAATAAATCCATTATAATTTTCAGAAAAATCTTAAATAAATTTTTTCCTGTAAAAAAATTGATAGAGGTAAGATAGTGGCTGCAAATAAGGCTTGTAAAACTAGCTGGTGGTTCTAGACTATCTGCTAACACACACAAAACACAACAACGAAACAACAAAGGAGTGGTCTAAAAGTAAAATCAAATTCAGTAAATAAAGTGACATAACATAACTAGAAAAATGCTGGCTCAAATCGTTATGCTTAACTTCTACACATAAATGTTTTAAAATATCATAATATAAAACCAATCCGTTCAGTAATCACATACAGAAAGTGTTTGACAACAATCAGGATTGAAATTACATGTATATTTGTTTCAGTCAACCTCTATAAGGGCTCATAATATCTTAGATATTCATTACGTGATCTCAAAGTATAGCAGATCTTTATTTTTAATCATAGAACGTGCACGAAGCGTAAATACCCCCAATAAGCTCAACTCCACTCTGACAAAACCTACACAATTTTTATTATGTTTCTGTCATGCTATACCCCACGCTATTCAACAGCACCCGAGTGTTTACATATTTTGTACGAATACATGTTTAATATTAGAAACTTATGTGTTTAACGTCCTATCGAGTCCAGATATGTAATTTCAAGACAATGTATTTTATACATTGTATAATGCTCATTTTGATCAATGGGGATGAATGGACATCACAACTTTTATGTGGGATTCGAACCCATAAAACCCATAAAAAGTGGCCATAAATGTTAGTGATAAGACGCACCGGAAGTAATGCCGACAAGGCGGTTCCCGGTGCACTAACCACTATAAAAAAAAAATTGCGTGGTGAAGTCCGTGGGTGCGAATTGTCTGACACCCTGTATACATTATCATGTAGTCGTTACTATCATGAAGGTATCGTACATGAAGGTTAAGAATAACACGTCATTTTGTAGTTAGAATATGGAAAAATTTGCACTTGACTTGGAAATAGAAAACCTAAGAAAACAGTGTAACTGGCATGCAAAATGGTATCCAACGTGTTAGAAAAAAAAAGCAGGGAAGTTTGGCCTAACCTATCCTAACCGAAAGGGTACAGCAAATAGTTCCCATGATTTTGAGATTGTGTTGTGCAAACATTCAGTGACATTGTACCCTCTGTCGTATAATACGTCAATGCATGGAATAGATAATATTCTATTTTGTTATCCTTATAATTATTAGTACCCTGAAATGGACAGTAGACATTTAAGTAATAGTGATATTGTCTTGAGAAATACTTCTAACGTTTTAATGAACATTTTCAGATATTTACGCGTATATGACATATCTGAAGAAATCAAATCCAGATCTAGTTGACTTGGAGGTGATCGGAAATTCTACAGAAGGCAGACCGCTGACAGTTATTCGCATATCTTCTAGTGGTACCCGGGCAAACAAACCCGCTATTTGGATCGATGGAGGTAAGTAACATGTTTAGTANATTAACTCGAAATTACAGTTGCTGTTAACATACAGGAGAGAATGATATACAGTACCAGCATCGATTCTGTCGTATCCAAACGAAGCCTGAAAGATGTAATAGCGAATTTAATTTTTCGTAGCTCGGTAAGTGAACGAAAATTTGCGTTTTAAGCGAAACGAAATTTGGCGCTACACTTCGTTTGGATATGACAGAATCAATGCTGGTAATGTAGTGCTGTATCATATATTTAATAAAACCAGCATATTTGTGTTTACGTATAGGAAGATTCCGGGTCTACATCTGTCAACAGTTTGCCAAGTTTATATGACCTGAATTCTCCAGACTTAAATAACTGCATTTGCACTTGGTTCTGAATTGGTTGAAAGTAAACAGAAAGAAGTATGAACAGAAAGAATATGAATAAATACAGTTTGGTGTACGCAAATCATGTAAACCTTTTCTATCAGTTTGTATTTCTTGCACTACATCCTATGAGCATGTCATAGATGTTTTATATGTGTTTTAGTAAATTTAAGATAAATTGAGGAGCTTATTTTCAAAAGGGAACATTTCCATTTTTTTCTAATTCACTTTTCAACGGTTTATTATGACTCTTTGGGATCATTTTGGTAAAAACGACTAACTTTACATTGTGATTTCTACTAAAAACGTTCTCGTTTAATAAACCCCGTTGCATAATCCTACAGAGCACATCCCGAACATTCATAAACCATAGAAAAGTGAATTAAAAAAAAATGGAAATGTTCTCTTTTGAAAATAAGCTCCTCAATTAGTCATGGCTTCGTAAGCTACTGAAATATGACAAAAAATGTCGGCACTTTGAAAGACATTGAAAAGAAATATATGTACTATAGATCATTCATACAAAGTTTATAGCTATTGGCNTAGAGTTCGTAGAATATGACCCTGGAAAACATATTCGTGAATGAGACTACTAGGTCCAATGTACAGAGTATTTCAGAAGGAATCTGTCATACTGTACAGCGGGTAACAACAAGTAAAAGGCTACCTATTAACATAGTTCCGGAAATAAAGCTGAAAGCCCACTTAGGCGCGCCGAACAGCGCCTCGCTGAACCGCCGTGTGAAATATTACATGCGTCTTTTCTCCGGGGTCCTCCCAAATAACGCGCCGAACCGCCGTGTGGAATATTCCATGCGCCTTCCACCGAGGTTTGTACGTCTGCACGAAACGAAGACACCCGAGTTATATCGGAATTACATGAGAGTACATTCCTTACCTGATTCCTTCCGTCTGCCACGCATACAAAGACGCGAAGCAGGGCAGCGAAAGAAAAAACAAATTTAGAGACCCCAAGACTTCTGGCGCAGAAATTCCACATGGAGGTTCGACAAGGCAAGCAGCAATGGCGTTGCACAATGTGATTTAATAAGAAGCATACAACGCAAATTTCTTCTCGGCTGCGAGTCACGGTTCTGCGCGCCTTAGTTGGCTTTCAGNTTAACTTCTTTGACCACCATGAATGCCTCAATTTTNGTAATAATCGAATACAGTTCTAGGTTAAATAAACAAAATAGATGGTGGTTTATAATACTGTAAATGAGTAACATATGTGCAAATGTTATAATTAATGTATATCCTCTTGAGAAAATGTACGTTTAACTTTCTTTAATTTGTTCTTTCAGGTATGCATGCAAGAGAATGGATATCACCATCTACAGTTACATATTTAATTAAACAACTAATTGAAAAAGGAAAGGAATATCCTAGACTCTTGTCTAATTTTGACTGGTATATTTTGCCTGTAGCCAATCCAGATGGATACGAATACACCCATACAACTGACAGACTATGGAGAAAAACCAGATCGAAGAATAAAGGGCTATGGAATTTCTTTGGTTGCAACGGAGTAGATCCCAACAGGAATTTTGAACACCATTGGGGAGAAGAAGGAAGCAGTTTTATACCATGTGCCCAAAACTACGCGGGTGCCAAAGCTTTTTCTGAGCCTGAGACCAAAGCAATTTCAGAATTTCTTTTAAGAAATAAGAAAAAGGTTAAAGTATTTCTTTCCTTTCATTCTTATTCCCAGCTGATGCTTATACCTTGGGGATACACTAAAAGTAGACCAANTGATTACGCTGATTTGTATAAAGCAGCAAATTTGGTTATTAATGCTATTAGAAAAGTTAGTGGATCTTCCTACAAAGCAGGAGAAACAGCGGAAATACTTTACTTATCAGCAGGTAAGCAGTATAATTGTTAATTATGAAGACGTACATAGTATATTTTTAACATGCGGTACGATAATTTTCATTATTTGTGTTGTACAAATGTTCTACACGAATGACAAATTAGAAAATACAATGCTTGTATATAATAACTAATAAGCGATATTAATAATATATACGTACATGTACCAAACAGCTATTACTGACCCTAACGTGTGCATTAAGAGTTGGCATCACTTAAATGACTATTTTAGTTACATTTTGTGTCAGTATTACCAAACAAAACCTAAATTGAAAACGTAGCCTCGACATCACTTCAAAATTCTTCTCTTTACATGCTTTTTTTTTTAGTGTTAGTGCCCCGGGAACCGCCTGTAGGCANTACTTCCGGGGCGTTACAACTAACATTTATGGCCACTTTTTATTCCGACATTACGTGCACACATTTAAGACAACACNAGTGAGTGCTCGGACGTATACCAACACAAGTGCACACACTTAGGACAGCACAAGCAAGACACCCATGCCCTAGCCAGGAATCGAACCTGGGACCTCCGGCGTGCAATGCCACGGGACTAACCACTAGGCTACCGGGGCCGACTCTCTTTACATGCTGGTGCATGATTTTTTAAAAACTATAGTGTATAAAGTGCGCAATTTTAGTTCTAATAAAAATCAGACTATGTTTTCGTTAGAACTAAACCTCGATATTTTTTTAATAGCTGCTTTATTGTTTATGTTTATACTTTTTAAAGAATTGTGATTACTGTACTTAAAAAGCAGTTAAAGTCGTAAAGTTTGCATNCTGTGATACACAAAACCCTTAGAATCACATGCACAATAATTTAAATATAGCTATAGTATTTTGTGTTTTGTGACAAATCAAAATTAGTGATTCATGTCAAGTTACTGCAGAGTTTGTTGCAACATTGTTATACAGTTGCATATTTTTTTCTTAATAATTTGTGAAACCAATATAATTTACATCAGCAACCATTCCGCTCATCCAGCCAGCTACAACAAAATTTGGAGTCAAATTGGTCTGAGAAATCGTAAAACAATACTCCTACACACAGTTATTACGACCTGCTAGGTGATTACTTAACAAAGTAATGCTATTACGGGACGTGTTCGTGCCAGAGGTTCTGCGTTCAAATAACTGGAGTTAAATTATTTTGCACTGTATTTAACGGTCCTCATGGCCAACAGTCCCACGATTCTAATATAGACCTTACTCCGGAAACATTCATCCAAGCCCCTCTATGTAAAAACAATACTTGAGCAAGTAATCACGTAGTAGGTCCAAGCTACCGTGTCTAGGAGCAATTGGTGATGGCATCTATTGTGGTTAGTTAGACGAATATTATGGTACGCATTACCATAGGCTAGGTGAGTTGGTTCCAAAATTTATGGATTTGATCCCCGTAGCTTGTACGAAACATTAAGGACGAAATAAAGCCTTTAAAAACCAATAATCATATAACAGGTCCTAAACACATACAGTATGTGTGAGGAAAACATCAAATGTTTAAATACAAAATAGTATAA
>KZ873888.1:28195-40975 GCA_003456935.1 Machilis hrabei
GGAAGTATAAAACTAAGGCGCTATGCAGTGCTACCACAATAATTTGGAAAGGACTCTGTTTTAAAAGTCTCACTTTTTGTTTCCACGGGTGTATATAAAGTGGTTGACCTATGGAGTTGTGTGTATAATTGTCATGACAATCATGTAAATACGACAATTTTCCGTATCTACAGGGTGTCTCAACAATGGCACCCAATAACTGTAAGGCTAATTCCTAATGAAGGTTTAAGTCGAAAATATAAAGTAACGAAATTGTCTCAGATGCACCGTTTACAAGTAAAAAGGATGTAAAGTATTGTAATGTGGTAATGTCGCTTTTTCTAAAACAAATACAGAAGCTAATAATGCGAATACATTTGCTTCAAAACAGTGAAGCATAATGACCTAGTGGAATGGATGTTGATTTTCATGCAGGGTTGGGTTCGATTTCCTTAGGTCAATTTATTTATGTAAAAGGTGTATAAGTTTCCAAAACAAAACACGTTTATTGCATTTAAAAGTGAAAACAATAGATACATCTTAAAAAGTATCCAAATAATACNGTAGGATAGTGGATTATTTTGAGCACGTACGAGTATTATGAACTAATGACATTTTAAGATCTCTTTATTGTTTTCACTTTTAAATGCAATAAACGTGTTTTTTATTCTGGAAACGTAAAAACATTTTATATAAAAAAATGGGAATCGAACCAAACCCTGCATGAGAATCAAAATCCGTTCCACTAGGCCACTACGCTTCACTGTTTTGAATCAAATTTATTAGTATTATTAGTTTATGTGTTTTTTTAGAAAAAAATGCAACATTACAATACTTTACATCGTTTTTACGCGTTAACGGTGCATAAGAGACAATTTCGTCATTTCAATTTTCGACTTAAAACTTATTAAGAATCATCCGTACACATATCGGGCACCATTATTGGGACACCCTGTATAAAATAATGTTTTAATATTTATTAGATTGTGTAATCGGACTTCAAAATGTAACTTTCGGCGTTTCTCCATAGACAGCCAGCCAATTTTTGTTTTTAAAAAGAGAAAAAGGATTCACGTATTGATACTAAGGAGACAAGCCAAGCACAGGGATTTCAATATTCTGAATTATTTCCAGTAGATCTATGTTAGGTAAAGTACACCGAATCATCATAATGTGGAAAGTCAGACAACACGTATGTATATGATAGCGGTGATAGTATATGTTACTGTACTTAAACTATTTTAAGCGCTTTTGAAAAAACGATACAAAGATAATTTGCAGGTAGGGTTATTGGGAGGTGCACCATTTCATGGCTAATACAAGTGTATCTGTACATGGCAAAGCTCCTGGTGATTCACACACAGGTTATGCATAGCCTAGTTAGTCAGGAAAATGTTATGCATCATAAATTAAAGGCCAAAATTCAATTTTAAACAAACTACATACAGTAGCTTACACAAATTGAATTTTTACCCTATATTATTTAAGTGGTTCGCTCATACGTGTTACATCTTTAACTATAGGACGTTATAAAAATAAAAATAACACATTTTAAAATAAACTTTCGGTACTACACCTGAAAGAGCAAAAAGTTCTCGACATACCTACTTGAAATGTGATCATTATTTAGTAAATTGCACTATATCTTGAACAGAGTCCGTTTGAAACTCTCTGCCGGCCGGCGTGTTGTAACTTGACCACGATAAAACAAGTTAAACGGCCATTCTTGCTCGGTCAAAAGCAACCGAATTTATGATCGACATGCAAGCTTGGTTGTGTTTTACGAGACAAAATTCTCGGTTAAATCAGTTTTAAACGACATCAACTATTTGACCGGTGGTAGTGAAAGCGAACATTTAATACAGGTGTAATTTAGTAAACCGAGTTACTGCTCTAGAAGAAAGAACAAACGCAGCCAGTTGGCAAATGTCATCATTTAAATTTAGTTTTACTGACGTTGTGCTGATACCTTCTTTAAATCTCAACTGCTTAGTATCGAGAAGATTGTATTCATTATTATACTCAATTATTTGGTTAGCTAAAATGTTCTCAATAATTTCCGACATGTTAGCGATATGAGTATTTGACTAAGATTATATATATTATTATTATTGTTACTGAGGTTGTTTACTTTTGGGTAACGATGAACTACTGCTGTTGTCCATGGAGTTATTGAATCATTAAGAGCAGTTTTATTTAACAGTCAGGCAGCCAACGGAGTTGCCATCTTAGAATCTTCTGAAATTTTACACGTTGGTTTTGCACCTGCATGTGAATTACTACATGTAATATTTTGGGTCAACTCCGATTCGTCTTGTCATGCAGTCAGGTCAAAGGTCAAGGTCAGAAGTAGTCAATGATTTGTGGGTCATGTTTTAAATGATTGTTTCTAGAAGCACTGACTGTATCCCATCTTCATTTGTTGTTGGGTGTGATGTATAGGTTAAATACTTTCGTGCCATCCAAGTGTTGCCAAGGGATACTTTCAGTGTATGAAATCCAGTGTTGCCAAAAAAAAACACTTTTTTGCTCTGGAAAACTCCATTTTGAACTCCAAGTGTGTCTTGCATTGACAGTGGCCTAAAGTTTTGAATATGTAATTTTGTTTATCTTACACTGTACTTGTGTGTGGTGAGGTTCTTTCGTTGGAATACATTCATTGCAAAGAAATTTTCATGAGTTTTATTTGAAAAAAGTAAAAAATCAACAATGTTTGCAACACTGGGATTGGCAGCACTGACAGTCGAAATTCAAAATATAATATGCAAAACAAAGTACAAACCTTTGTCATTGCCAACAATGTCAATGTACTATGGGATCTCCAAGCATTGATATAGCGTGAGGTCTGAAATATTATTTGCCAATTCAGATTCATTTTTTGCACCTACGATATTATGTGTGTTTAATTCTTGCCACAATTTGACTCTACTTATGATTAATAGCATAAGACATGTGAAGATTCTTATTTGTTACTTAACTTTTTTTATAACTTCTATATATTCCAGTCATCTGAGTCATGAAGTCGTCTAAATTCTGTGTGGTAATGGTGACACTTTCACTGTTTTACGTACTATATACTATACACTGTGTAAGCCATGGAGTTACACCTTTAGTAATACTGTTGTGATGGGAGCACGTAGATCCATTACATAATGTACTAGGTTATTAAATACATATTATTTCCTGTGTCAGTTTCTATACAAATTTCTCTATAGTAGTTGAGATGCATAACGTTCAAACAGTTCAGCGTTCCATTCCTTGAAATCACTGTATTTTATCGAGTATTATTTGTGTGTATTAGTAACATAGTTGCTCAAAGTATGTTGTTGTTGTACCTAGGGAAGTACTGACACAAAAATAACAACATAATTTTAATTTGTAAATATCACATTAATGAATGCTGAATTATTTCCTAATGGTGACTCGAGTCAGCTTCTCATTGAGCTGCGTCGTGTTCATTTTGCTTATGACGGAGCTTAAATGGGTGAATTCTGGAATACTCTGGTTTAGATAATTTACGTTTTACTTTATAGGTCCTTAAAATAATAAATTATCGAATTAAAGGCGGTATACATGCAATTTATCGTTATCAAAGAACACAGTGGAATAAGGTAACGTTGGAGGTTATATATAATTCTCTAGTATAGGCAGTGCAAGTGGGATTGGGAGGTGTCAAAATCGTTCCTACTACCACGTTTCTATCAAAGCCAATATTTCATTGCCACGATAAAAAAAAATGTAAAATACACGGTGTTTAAAAAATGTGTACCAAAAATTGGAGAGCGTGTTCGTTTGACCCAATAATGTTATTAAAAATTTTTTCGCAGACCTTTCAGACTAATGGTTTAGCCATAATTAAGCAATTAAACTGTCGAATCACGAGACGCGTTACAGAAACACCACGGCCCCGCGTTAGAATGGGCGAATGACAAGTGCCAATTCTAGCGCGTGGCCGTGGTGTTTCTGTAACGCGCCTCGTGATTGGACAATTTAATTGCTTAATTATGGCTAAACCATTAGTCTGAAAGGTCTGCGAAAAAAAATTTAATAACATTATTGGGTCCAAAGAACACGCTATCCAATTTTTGGTACATATTTTTTAGACACCCTGTATAGGTACTCGTCTCACGAGAGCTTCATATAATTAAACACTGAGAGCATATTTGGAGAACATATTGTTCAGACTATTTTGAAAACAAACGAAAAAATAGAGTGAAAAATATTGTAATTTTTCACTTAATTTTCTAGTGAATTGCATTTACAGTAGGTATATAAATAGTATTTAGAATATGTAAAAATATATATTGATATATCTGACAGAAGAAACTAAAAATTTGCATCAGGGGCTGCTAGACTTTAGGATCTAGTGATTTACTCTAGAGTAATACAGTTTTTTTGCAATCTACAAAGTTACCATGGGTTGATAATATGCTTGTGTTTCAGATTAAAATTACAATAAATGTTTAATAATAATAAATATAAGATTATTATAGCAAAATAATATTACTTATAAAATGTTAGAAGATTTAACAGCTTGAAACTAAAGTTTTTTTTTTTTTAATCAGACCGAAACAAATTAAACAAAGTGAAAAATTATTTTCTGACTAATTGACTGACTTTGAAGTTGACACTGATTATCGTCTAATAGTTGACTGAAAGGAAGAACGTAATTACTTACAAATGCAAGATTTTCAATATTCGTCAGTCAGACATCTTCAGCAATTTGATATTATGATCTTCTGCATATGCAAAAAAAAAAAAAATCTGCTTCATAGTTAATTGAAGATCAGTAAATTTTCAGCGCGGATGCGTGTCTTCACGAAGTAATGTATAGAAAGCATTTTCAGATGTATTTAGACAACTAATAATTTAATGTAGTTCCCAAAACAGCCTGACCCAGCACTTGTCTTGTCCGTTGCTTGACTGAAAAAGTACCAATATCTCTTTGAACAATGTTGTTACTATGATAATATTACGTAGAATTTAAATATTTTTAATAGTGTTTTAGAAAGAAATATATTTTTGGTTTTAGTAATAAAAAAAATAAGTCAACAAAAATGCGGCCCATAATCGACCAAATTAGGGCCCGATATTGACCGGCTGATAGCGATCGTTTCTTTGGCCACTCGTAAGTTGCATCATAAACGGTTCAAAGAATCAAATATATATTGCTTTACTTAAATGTAAAATTTCAGTTTTCTGTGTAAAAGGAAAGGATACACAATTTGAAATACAGTATGCCCTCCGGTTGAGAAGGCACTGGGTGTCATTAGAGAAATTAGACAGTATATGGCATTTACTTCACTTAATTTTGTACATTCTTACAAATTTTCACTAATTTTAAGAGTAATTCAGTGAACAAGAATGCATGCAGTAACATTTTATGGATTTATTTTTATCTTTATTCTAAATGGTCTTAATATATAGTTTTGCTAATTATGTTTCACAAATTTTGAATTGTACTGTAAACTGTGCTACCAAACAAAGAAATAATTGCCTACATTTGTTCCCTCCTAACTCATTGTTTTCAGTGTTCCAGCCCTGGAATTTGTTTATTTTGTACTGCTTTATATTGTTTTATAGTTTGAAAACCATTGTACTTAATCGTGTAGTATGTTCTGAAACTAAACTGAAATGAATGAGCATCCAAATATATGTAATATTCAACAAAGCACAATATATCCCACATTCTATTAACACGAGTTTTTTAACTCGTAAGGTCAATTATACATGTATCGATAGTAGTGGTACATGTAAAATTTCATAAAATTCAATTAGCGTTTGCTGTATCATGAGTGGCATACCTGAAATTTATAACGAAACAGTATTGAAATAGGTCATGTACTCGTAACTCTACGTATTTGTTTTTCATTTACAGTATTATTTTAAGCTAGGCAACTAATATAACACACAAATATTTTATTGTGAAACCACTGCTCCATGATCCTCTATTTGTTTACGGACAAACACTTATTAAACAAGAAAATAAGCGCTAGGACGATTATGGTTAAAAAATCCATAATTACGTCTTAGCCTTGAGTATGATCATTTGTAAATACCTTTTTTTAAGTGCAAATATATTTTACAGATATACAAACGTTTAGTAATGACCAAATCTAATCCTACATGAATTATCAGAATAAACTGATGTTAAAAAAATGTTAATACATGTTTTGTTTTTCTTAATAACACAGCAATGATCGAAAGAGAATGTTATTTATTAAGAAGTTAGTGCAAACATACAATAAAAATATCTTAATTTATACCATGTTTAGTTATACGAAGAAGTGTGGCGTGTTTGTAAAGTATAGGTGTTTTTATCTTTACTTCTCGTCTGTAATTAAAAGCATCCCTTTGATATTTGTCAACAAGCAATGCAAGCTATGAACAACGTCTTCAGAAATATTTGCTTTAAATTGTCTTTATTTATGAGCGAAGGCTCAGCCACAAGTGGCTGCTTTTCCACTTAACGCTTGACAAGATTAGACTCCTAAACATAATGGAAATTATAAGAAAATAAGAGAAAAATTGGAAAACGCAAATATACCTACGTTTAATGTTTAGCATCTGTGCTATATTGTTTATTTTCTCTACGTAGAATTTTTTTTCGTTTCTGAAAAAGAGCGATAAAATTACATTTAGAATGAAATGTATGATATTGTATTTTCACACACCTAATTAGCCCATGTATTCTATATGTTATACAAACTATTTGCTTCCTTTATAACCACAAGAACGTATGAAATGAGGTTAAATATGATAGAAAAAATACGTTGTGAAAGTTAATATTTGCTGGCCGTCAGTTTTAATTCAAAATTACAGATGTGTTAATTTTCATCAGTGTGTCCCAAAACAATCCATCAACGAAACTTACAGTGACAAATGATAACAGGTGTATACGTTTCTTATGATCAGGTCTCATGCTATTTTTGTAATCCCAGCAGTTCCATGGACATCCATCAGACCCTGGTGGAGCGATACTATACAGAACCAGCATCGATTTTGTCATATCCAAACAAAGCGCAGCGCAAATTTCGTTTCGCTTAAAACGCAAATTTTCGTCACTTACCAAGCTACGAAAAAAAATAATTTGACGTAGCGAATGAAATGTTTTCGTAGCTTGGTAGGTAAACAAAAATTTGCGTTTTAAGCAAAACTAAATTTTGCGCTACGCTTCGTTTAGATATGACAAAATCGTCGGCCCCGGTAGCCTAGTGGTTAGTCCCGTGGCATTGCACGCCGGAGGTCCCAGGTTCGATTCCTGGCTAGGGCATGGGTGTCTTGCTTGTGCAGTCCTAAGTGTGTGCACTTGTGTTGGCATACGTCCGAGCACTCACTTGTGTTGTCTTAAGTGTGTGCACAACGTCGGAATAAAAAGTGGCCATAAACGTTAGTTGGTAACGCCCTGGAAGTAATGCCCACAGGCGGTTCCCGGGGCACTAACACTAAAAAAAAAAAAAAGATATGACAAAATCGTTCCCGGTATTGTATGCATTTGAAAAGAAAGTTTTCAAAAATGAACTCAGAACTAAGAAGAATATGTGTTTATGGATCTTTATTTTGAAAGTTTTAAGATTGTGCGCTTCTGGAAAAACAGATGACGGTAGAGATTTAACGAGAAAAAACTGTAGAACTGTAAAAGGATGTGCTATGGATAAAAGTTTGACCGTGTAAGTATTCCACAAGTCATTTTGACTAGTAGTACGAACGTAAGTAGCTGCAGGAGGAAGTAAAGATGCGAGTTCAGCAGAGTATTGACCGTGAAATTAGCGGTAAAACAAACAAATTTCATAGAAAGCATGTCGATGTCAAAAAGGATGTAAAACACCGGTGACGAATTGGTCACTGATCAAATGAAAAGCTCGTCTTTATACTGAACCGAGGAGATAGTGATGTCTTTTAGGGGTTCCAGCCTATACGTGGGACCAGTATTATAAATTAGGGTCGGAAAATATATCCTAAGTTTTTGGTAGCACAAACAAGGTGAAAAGAGTAATGCCTAATTTAGAGAGTGGATCGCTGTGGGAGATTTTACTGTTTGAAAAAATAAGTTCAGGAACATTCTGGTAAACATTTTTTTTTTTTTGTTTAGTAAAAAAAAATACATGTTTATAATTCAGTTATTTATTACCTTTCTTAGGGATAGGTTGTGTGTAAGCAGGCTCCCAGCAGTTTGGAAAAATGCCTGACTGTAATGACGCTCTAAAGTCCATTTGTTGCTTAGAGTAAGAAGCGAGGGATCCGTCGTCTTTTGAGGGGAGGGCAAAATTAAATACTATTAAAATTGCGTTCAGTTACTTTTGCTAGTGTCTAGAAAGAGCGCTTCTATTTGAACAAGATAAAAGCTTATTGCATATGACATTGTTAAAAACTTACTTAGCATTATTAAAGTTGCGAAACTACATAAGGAGATGCATAAGAAGTATTTGGCTACTGCCCCAAAGACAAATTACAAGGACAAAACTACCATTGGCAGAATTTTGTTTTTAGATGATAAAGTCGCCGTACAGACCAGCTGGCATTGCGTAAGATATTAAACAAAATTTTAAAGCAAAAGTTAATATTAAGATGATCTTTCCGTAATTGGCTTAACGATAAGACGTCATAAAATGCTTTTGTAATCACTATGATACCACATTTGTTTCGTTAATATTGTGATGAGTGTAACTAGATTTGCGAAGTACTCAAAAAGTAATCGCTGAAGAAATAGATACATATGTGCACACTTCTTCTTGTTGGTTCTAACTTCGTAATCACGTGTTAATGATCTTTAAGTTCCATATTTGACCTGTGAAGTGGCCGACGACATATACAGCTTTTAACAAACGTTTGGCTATTTCCGTGTAACGAGAATCACACCTGATGCCTCAATATTTCCGTTGTGTTTGTAGGTCACGCTATGGTGCATCTCATGATGCGGGTATTAACCGTTTTTATGGCTTTTTTCACATAGACTTGTGATTGATACGATGATAATTACTACCAGTGAAATATTTTTGGTGTAAAGGTGCCATAAAAACAACATTTTTAATTATACCATCTTTTTTATGCCGCTATAATCACAGTTATTATAATCACAGTTGTTCAATATTACAGCTGCCTGTGAAACCATTTTTACAACTACTTAAGCAGTGTGTCATAACCAAAAAATTAGTTTGTTCCAATCCGTGGCATGTAGCTTTCTAAAGATACTTTCTTTCACTGTGTTATCTCGTATTCAGAACATGAGTTGGTTTGTAAATGTTCTCGGGATTGTATTGTGGATAAACTCGTTATCAAGAGCAGAAGAAGTCAAAGAATTTTACGATGAAGACAGCACACCACATGAGCGGAAGTGGGGTAGTTTGGAAATGGAATACACAGGAATGTTAGAGTCTAATGAATATACACAGGCTTTGGGGTCTTCAGAAAGGCCATTCCTAAAAAATCATCAACATTCTTACAACGGCTATCGACTGCTACGTACGTATCCTGAAACTCAGCAGCAATTGACTTGGTTATCAGAACTTGACAATGATATTGAAAACGACGTCGATCAAAATAGTGCGTCGTTGGAAGTTCTAGGTCGTCGTTCTGACGGATCAGCAGACATCATTGCTGGTCCTTCAAAATTTGGTGAACTGGAAGCAGCATTGAGTAGGCAAGCCATCAATTACAGTATTACATTTGAAGATCTTCAGGTAAGCAAATACGTAGGCCTGTAAGTTTCATTGACGGAACACGTACAGTGTTTTTTTTTTTTACTTGTTTGGTTCATTACTTAGTTGTTTTGGACTGAGGTAATGCATGACAAAAACATCATTTATAAGGTAACGTGCTGGAATCAGTAAGGTAAAATAAGACGATAATGTCAAGCGAAACTTTTGGTTCAAAATTTTCTTTATGGTGTAAATTGACCTGCTAACTAATTAATGATTCTAAAAAAAATAATAATAGTGTAAATTCACATTCTATAATATATACAGGATGTTTAAAAAATGTGTACCAAAAATTGGAGAGCGTGTTCTTTAGACCCAATAATTTTGTTAATTTTTTTTCGCAGGCCTTTCAGACTAATGGTTAAGCCATAATTAAGCAATTAAACTGTCGAATCACGAGACGCGTTACAGAAACACCACGGCCACGCGTTAGAATTGGCGAATGACAAATGTCAATTCTAGCGCGTGGCCATGGTGTTTCTGTAACGCGCCTCGTTATTGGACAATTTAATTACTTAATTCTGGCTAAACCATTAGGCTGAAAGGTCTGCGAAAAAAAAATTAATAACATTATTGGGTCCAAAGAACACGCTCTCCAATTTTTGGGACTCATTTTTTAAACACCCTGTATAGACATAGGATATTTTTGCATTAAAAATATCCAAAATTGTCGAGAATCAATCTAAAAAAGCCATTTAATTTTTTTGGTCTAATTTTTTCACCGGAAAATAGACGTCTACTGCGTTCGAATGATAGTGATATTAAAGTAACATTTGAGTGAAAATATCATCAATTTAATATTTATGTGAAAATATTTAATGAAACTCATGAAACTGTAAGAAATGACAGGTTTTAAAATATATTTTACAAATTATTGGCATTTATATTGTGTATTGTATGGGAAGTTAACGAAAATCTTGACTTGAATTACGTATTTATTTAATATTCATTTTAGCTTTGAAATCTACGTAACGATTAAGCTTTCGCCGTTAGTATTTAAATATACATACAGATTATATGTGATTGTATGATATACAGTACCAGCATCGATTCTGTCATATCCAAACGAAGCGTAGCGCGAAATTTCGTTTCTCTTAAAACGCAAATTTACGTTCACTCACCAAGCTACGAAAAATTAAATTCGCTACGTCTTTCAGGCGAAGCCTAAAAGACGTAATAGTGAATTTAATTTTTCGTAGCTTAAACTGTAAGTCATTATTTACTTCCGAACTTTTAGTTTTTATTTATAAACAATTCAACTTTATATTCGTAGTTAAAAGTGTTCAATAAACCTCAGTACAGCGTTATGTAACTTCAGCATTTCTTAAAGTTTCATAATTTGAAAACAGCCAACCTTAGTGGTAGAGTGCTCGCCTTCTAATCTGGAGGTCACGGGTTCAACCCCTGGGATGACTTCTAACTCTAAATATAAAGGGTTATGGTACGAGTCTACGTGTGAATCACTCCATACTAAGGTATGATCGTATGCATATTCTGGGAGGGACGTTAAAAGTGGGATCCGATCGATAAATGTTCGATGTGTCGAGTTGAGTGGCAAAATTCAATCATCCTGAAGTGGCGTTACGAAGCAGATAGGGTATCCATTAGATGATCGCAGTGAGAATCGTGCAACTATATTTCAGTTAACGATAATTTGATTTTTTTTTTTACCCAACCCTTTACGAAACTTTAACACTTCAAAGATACAATATGCATGTAACTTGTATTATTCAAAACTTATATCACATGATTCGGGTAAATAAAATCTTACACTCTGAAGATGATATAATTAACACCTCGTGAAGAATTTTCTTGTTAGAGTAAGGAGCAGCATTATCTTTGTACATAGCACCCCTTAATAGTCTACCACTGGCTAAGAGGTTCATTCATTGAGGTAAAATAACATAAAAGTATGTTTTTATTTGCTGAATGTGTTTTGTATTTCCAATATTTTTAAATAATGACATATGTTTTTAGTGATTTATCACATAAGAAGTACAGAAACATTAACATAATATGGGTTAATTAAAAAAAAAGTGTAAGTAGAGGGTAAAAATGTTAAGACACTAGTGAAATAATTTTCTGGCCAAAGTATTAAAGCAATCCAATATTCGTTTGTAATTAACTAAATTTTATGCAGTGTGTTAAATTGAAAGTGTGTAGTAAGTACTATCTAACTGCTGACACGGAAATAACATAAATGAACAACACAATAAATCTGAACAGTAAATGTGTTGTGTGAAATGCGTGTGGAACTAATTTATTTACTACATCCAGTTATCATGCCCAAGTTATATTCCTTCACTTTATTTACAATACATTAATTGTACGTAGATGTTGTGTTTGTTACTGTCGCTGTTAAAAGAAAACAAAAACAAATATACCAATTAATGTTCTTAAATGGTGAATAAATGTAATGACTAGTTTAAATCAGAAACATGGATACTACAATGTAATAAGTTATACTGTACTGTATGTGCACTTTACATTTTATATTTATAAAATTAAGTTATTCATTTGTGATAAATATTAAAAAAAGCGTTTTAATAGGAAATGTTTTAAAATAATATTTTCTTATGAATAGGGCTAATTTAAAAATAAATGTAAAAAAGTACCGATGCTCAAATAACAAAAAGTGTTAATTTCACTGCTTTCAAAACTACATATACGAGTATGACCAATACAAACTGATTATAAACAAATCTTCGTAATTGTTGTTGAATACATTTAAACAACATTAAACAATTATAGTTTAAATTAAAAATTCCATGTCTAAACCATAACTAATAAATCAGGTGGAAAAATTGAATGTCTTGTACTATTTATTTCTGGTTCTCAGTTACCACTGTTAAGAATGAAGTATACATTATGTACTCATTAAAATATAATCCTCAAACATAGTAATTAAAATATAATCCTAAAGCATATACAGGGTGTTTTTTAATTCGTGTGACAAACTTCTACCACGCATAGTGGACAGCCCCAGGACCAATTCGAGNTAGGGAAGTTATGTCCTAAGACCGCTCGTTTTGGAGGTATGCCCTTCCAAAGTTCCGCACGTGTGGCAACGTCGCATCGGCAGTGGCAAAAGGAGCGACTTATC
>KZ873890.1:3536-14406 GCA_003456935.1 Machilis hrabei
TAGATAGCCGTAAGCGCGTACGATAAATCTTTTATGAATTTTCCATATACATTATTTTGTTTGGATCTATATAGAAGTGCCTAAAGATGGGTGTTTCTATACAGTATTTTCTGAAATATTACTTTGTAACAAAATAACACAGTAGGTTTCACAAAAATCCTTTTTCGTTCATTATAAGGGTAAAAAAATTCAACTTTTAATACCAAAATAAGACAAACGTTTTTGTTTACAAGAACAATGAAAACAAGTGGAGAACTAAAACAATGACTCTTTTGAACTAAGTTTTAAAGCGATACAGTATATCTGGTCAAACAACTTTAATTTAAGATTAAATTGATAAAGACCGTTGAAATTAAAACATTCGAAAATAGAGTGTGTACATTGTGCACCTTTGTTTTGTTCACTCAAATTATACACTAGTGTCCAAAACTTAAGCATAATCAGAAAAACAGATAAAGGTGGAAAGATCACTTAACTCGTTATCAATGAGTGTAACTTACCTTACTGCATCGCCAAGAGGTAACGCCAGCGTTGAATTGACCCGTGGTCGAAAGGTACACAGACACAATGCATCAGACCCAGATTATTGTAATTCGTTAGTGTCCTCGTGTGTACTGTACAGACGCAAAATGGCACAAAGACGCCAGGTGTACCCTGTATTGAAGGGTAGAATAATCGGACGCCTGAAAGCAAGTAAGACACACGATGATGATGATGATATTGTGTTTTACGTCCCGTCGACACACATTAGGGACGATGAAACAATGTTTATTGTGATTGATGAAGGTGAACTTAATTCTATGAACAACACACACATATAAGACAGCACAAACATCCATGCCTTATACGGGATTCGAACCAGCAATCTCTCGTTCCAGGGCGCGCTGTGCTAACCACTATGCCAAGTAGGTCGTCAAGTAGGACACAGATCGAAGTCGTAGCAACCTTGAATGTGAACCAAAGTGTCACTTCCGGGCTTTGCCGACGGTTTCAAGATGCAGGAGATGTTCGTCATAAACCAATACAAGGTCGTCCAGGAGCAACAAATGCGTAACATGGCCGATATCTGTCCGTAACTGCAAGCCGAAATCAGAGGATGATTGCACGACAACTGTCCTCAAAGATTGCACGAACCTCAGGAGTTAGAGTTTATTGGCAAACTATGTACCTGAGCTTAGGTCAGCCGGTCTCTATGCCAAACGTCCAGTAGTGTGTGTCCCACTCTCTGAAGAACACAGACGGGCCCATTTACAGTGGAGTCAGCACCATCGAAATTGGACCCTGAATGAATGGAGGAATGTGCTTTGCTCTTCACAGATGAGTCCAGATTCAGTTTGCAAAACGTTTCCCGTTGCACAATAATCTGGAAAGAACGTGGAAGCCGGTACAATCCCAGCAACATCATGGAAAGGGACACATTTGATGGTCGTGGCGTAATGGTGTGGCCAGGCATTATATTCAATGGGCGCATGAGCTACACGTCTTCGCTCATGGTACTGTTAATGCTCAGAGGAAGAGAGACGAGGTACAGTAACAGAATGAGCAACTTTTCAGAGGTGCAGTTGGTCCACATTTTATTTTCATGGATGATAATGCACGTCCGCATCGAGCCAACCTGGTGGACCACATGGACTGGCCAGTGAGGTCTCCGGATATAAACCCTATAGAGCATGCCTGGGATTCATTAAGGAGACGAGCTGCAACCCATCAGCTGCAACCAACGACAATTCCACACCTCTGCACTGCTTTTCGTGATGAATGGGGCCAGATGTCAGCAGAGCTCTTGAACCACCTCATAGAGAGCACGCCACGTCACTGTGAGGCCTGTGTGGCCGTTAGGGGTAACCACACTCCATGTTAACCACCCTGTTGTTGTGGATGTGAAATTCAGATTTGGTAAGTCCTTTCTAAGTTGTATCTTTGCCATAATAAAACTTTGTTGCTTTGATTTTTGGCACAAATCCTCTGATTCTTTTTTCCATGTTTGGTGCCATTCTGACATGTCTTTACCAACATATTTTCTCATATATAATTATGCTCAACTTTTGGACACTGGTGTACATAGTTGTAATACTAAGCAACATTGGGCCTCAACTAAGTTTCCGTTTTTTTAAATTTGAATGTGTGTGACTTTAGTAATGGCCAGTTATCTAAATTTAGAATGCTATTCCCATGTTGCTTTATATTTATAAATGAAAAACGTCCAAAAGAAATGATGTGTGAAGCCCATTTTTGGTGTGATATATTTGGAAAAAAAACAAGGAGAAAGTTGGTAATGAAAATTAGAGTATAAAGACGATAAAACCAATTCTTAAATTCTTTTAACTAGTGTTTGGTTAATATTGTTGTATGAAGCTGGTTGATCAGCTAGTAAGATGTTTTCAATACGAGAACAACACAAAAAATACATAAGTGTAAATTATTGTAATATATTTAAAAGGTGTGTCCAACCCCTAAACGTACTATTTTAAACAAAGTGATAATTCATTAGCATACAACAATTTGGACTGGCTCGGTAGACCAATTAAAGTTCATGCCTGTATGCTCGGGATCAAGGTCCGCGAAAATGGTTCATGCCATATTGGCCGTAAGTGTTCGTTATTTTGTAACTCTAAAATAACTACTTACGTGTCTTCTCTGGTAATTGACATGTAATTCAAACCCACAGATAAGAACAGTGTTAAGCGTAATTGGAACACATTTATTATAATATTACATTAACTGTGGCGCACATGGTCGTGACGAATATATTGTTCCTGATTGTTTGTACAAAAGACGTTGTATGCCATGAAAACACAGTGATCACTACATTAACATATATCCACCAAAACACATAAAGAAACGACACTTCACATAAGTAATGTCACCGATCATTCATTACTGTTCAACAAGTCGATGAGTAATGATAAAGGCAGATGATGCCCGATTTGTAGCACTAGACAAACATCCTACCAACAGCCACGCGATGCTGGTCAACGAGTCACCTCACACACAAAAAAAAATCATCTCCTCGGAGCGCCGAGAAAAACTAAAGACAATTGAAATTGCGATGAGAACCACGTAAAGTGTAAAAGCAGCACCCTGTCGTAGACGTCTCAGCATACCGCCCGACCAAATATTACTAATGCTCTTCCATAGACGAATTGGACCCATCCTTGGTTTCTTGGCGAACAGCAGGACAAAGACGCACAATGGGACGCTTTAAAAGTCCCGTGGGTGTACGAACTGTGACTAGACGAACGAGTCCATTGGTCCCAGGATGGACATATTCGATAACGCCAAGTTTCCATAGAAAAGGTGGAACATGATCTTAGCACCGACAGACGATAGTTCCAAGTTCAATGTTCTGAGAGGATCCTGTACATTTACATCGCTGTTGAAGATGATGTAGATAATCTTTTGATTAACGTTTACAAAACTACTGAACCTGTTTTTGCAATAACTGACAGTGTCCTAATAGATTACACCTGACATCAGAAAGATCTGGTCCANGAATTGTTGTAATGGGGGAGCCTGGAGTCAATGCAGTTGATTCGTTTGGATCCGACGACAGTGGAGTGATTCTATTTGTGTCACCAGGTGCATACTTCTTCTTAGGTGAGATGTGCTGCTCCCATAGTGTGCCGTAGATGTTGTTTGAACTATGTAAGAGTCGGCTTCAGTCAGAGCGCGGGAAACGAGTATTTCAGGTGCATTTTGGGTCACTATTACAAAACAAAGACCGAAATGGAAAAAGTAGAACTATAGCTCACTTCAAAATTCTTCCCTTTACACGCTGGTGCATGATTTATTAAAAGCGCGCAAACTGAGTTCTAAAGAAAAGAACGTCTTAATACACTATAGTTTTTAACAAATCATGCACCAGCGTGTAAAGGGAAGAATTTTGAAGTGAGCTATAGTTTTACTTTTTCCATTTCGGTCTTTATTTGGTAACAGTGACCCAAAACGTAACTGAATTAGTCGTTTCCCGCGCTCTGACTGAAGCCGACTCTTAACACCTGCTTCCCAAATGCCACCGAAATGTGGAGCCCGGGGTGGAATAAAATTACAATTGATTCCTTCCTGATTGATTATTTATCTTACCTCGAGCGGCTGGTTCCTGAATCATTTCAGAAATTTCTCGTAATTCGTTGTCGGTGCCCACGAAATTTTGTCCATTATCATAAACAAATTATTGGGTTTACCTCTTCTAGCAGTGAATCTTTTTAGAGAAGCAAGAAATGCATCACCTGTGATGTTACTGACGACTTCTAAATGATTAGCTCTGGTGGTGAGACAACAAATACGGCAATGTAGGCTTTGACCAGAGTTAAACGGTGACGCGTCCCTATTTTAATATAGACTTGTCCGGGTAAATCTACACCTGTGTTGGAATATGGTCTTTGAGGCGTAACTCTGTAACTTGGAAGCTGTCCCATTTGTTATGGAGCTGCTTCAGCTCAAAGTCGAAGGCAAACCATGCATAGGTGAATTGTTTTCCGAATATTTTTTTTTGCGTTCAAAACCCAACATGGTTGACTTAGTGATGAGAGTATAAGCTAAGATCCTGCATGCAGCAAGTGTGGATGCTCAAAATCAATTATCAACTTGGTAAGATGATGATGTTAAGGCAAAACTAGTTTATGTCTCTGCTCGTAGGAGAGTTGAGACTTTTGCAGACGACCACCAACCCGAAAAAATTGATGGTCACAAAGGATGGGTGGTAAGTCGTTCAACTTGCTCTCTTTAGAAATGATATCCCTTAGCTGCACAGCGTGTATCTCCTCTGGATACTCAGAAGTTTGTGCTAGCTTGATGCAAAAACAAAGAGCCCATTAACATTCTGTGACTGTTAAAGGTTCAATCTGTCGGGTAGATGATGGACGTTTAGCGTTTGACAAGAAGCGAAAACAATGTGCTAAGACTCGCTGAAGTTTTGTAGCTTAGAAAAACCAGTCTATTTGCCGTGAACCTTAACCACTGCACTAAGCTCAGTGACTCGAATGTCAAGTAAGCGTACCGAGTATATAAGTTTCACGTAAAAACTTTCCGCTTCATTTTCTCGGACACACGTGACCGTCGCGTNATATCCGGTTACCCTTGTGCACAGGGGACACCCCTCTACATTATATGTTAAATTTATATTAATCCGTTCTTACCAGGTCTGATGGTCCCCTTGTCAGTTAAATATGTAGCAAGCAAAATCTACAGTTAGGTCACACTTGAAGTGGTGATATCGAAATAGTGGTCATATTAGTTAAAATAGCAGGCAGAGGTTAGACAAATTATGATATACTTTTTGTAGAGCAAATCTTATTATATTGAGTTAATATTTGTTGCCTTGAATTATAGGCTGTAACTATAGTAGATATACTATTACAACATAAAAATGAACAAGATACTGTACGTATGTACGGCCTAACTCTGTTCCTCTCTTAAACTGCTCAATAATTCGTCAATTATCTATTCTAGGTAGTATTTACATGCATGCTTTTATTTATAAGTTATCAATTTGTCTAATTATTATCTATCTATATAACTTTGAACAGTAAGGTTCTAAGAGTGTTTAATTTGATAACTATAGGTACATTATATCTATGTTTGAAATGTTACAAAACAAAAGAAGTATTTAGGCGAATGAAACAGCCTCAGCCACGAGTAGCATTGGTATNCTTTATATNCGAAAATATATNTTNCTGGATAAAGTCTGTAGGGTNTGATNGCNNAAANGAAGCTTAGGTGATAATTGTGATTAGAAAACCCCGTTANAAGAACGGATAGCTCGATTATTTGGAAATTAAGTTTCACTAAGAAAAAGAGTTTAAAAATATTTACGAGAAACATGTCCAGCATATATAATTCGTACTTTACCTCACCATTATACGTGAATATATTAATTATGTGTATTGTATTATCAGTTTTATAGATTGATTCTTAATCGCGTATACTATTAATTGAACGATCACATGTACAACATTTTGCCATTTCTAAAGAGGAATTATTTGCTTCAAACTGGAAATTGAAATTAAGTATCTGGTGAAGCTAAACGGGTAGAAATGGGTTCCCTTTGATACTTAAAATTAGAAAAGGAAATAAATTACAGATGCAGAGGAAGTGGTGANTACCGGGACCATAAATCCTGCTTATGACCATTTTCGCTTACGTTTTAATACCATCTTTGAAACGCTTTTCCGACAAGAATCTATCACTCAGCGTCTCTATTTAGTTAAATCTTGAGCCAAGAGAGTTGTTCGTCTAAGAAAAATGAGTACACTTACTTCTCATTTGCTGCACAGAGAATTTCTTTACAGAAAATGCTGGGTGAGAAATGTCAGAATAACCTTCAATCAAAGTTTTAATCGCTTGTGAATGACTGTATCCTCTCTGGAAAACAAATCCTATCAGTGTTTTGACGAATAAGAATCAGTGAGCNTCAAATCTTTTTCTGGTTCATATGATATCAAATACCAATATCGCAAACTCTAACTATAAACCAGAGATTCGAAAAATTAAAAAGNTCGTATTTTGAATTGAATTGCGTTTAAGTGAAGGGCAAGTTGTTAATGAAGTTGAAAGTAATTAAAAATAAACTGCTAGTTTTAAATATTTAAAGTTGAAATGCAATTTAATTTTCCGTTTTCTGATTGTGTTATTCACGATTTTCAGCGCTTCAAGGTTAATAATTTTGAGACCTTTAGAAAATCTTTTATTTTTGAGCTTGATCAGACAATGACGGTGATAAAAAGAGGAAAAATATAACGTTCTGTTATTTAATTAGAGAGTGGTATTTTGTTATTCTAATCTTTTTTTAAATCTGTTTCAAAGGCATTGATGTTTTTTTTTATGTTTTGTGTCCAGAATTGAGATAAATAAGCTAAGTTAACTGATATATTGTTGATATTTAATGCTTTCATTAAAGTTAGTTTAAAGTATTTTTCAGTTTACAAGCAGTGCCGTTAGATTATAATGCCAGTTGCAGAATAGAAATGATAGAAATTTGATCGGAGAAAGTTCTTGAATATTTTCAATTTACTCGTGGCAGTGGTTACCTTATGAAAAACAGTAGTTTTGGGATCGGTTAAGATTTTTCAGGATAAGTAATGTGGGTATGGTAATAATCAGAAGGTAGAAGTTATCCAATTGAGAAATTCGATTGAGGATTTTGGAAACCCAATTTGATGGTTCTTTAGTATAGAAAGTTCGTAACGCAGTACTATCAGACGCCGTGGTATGGCGTCAGGACTGTAGTAATTTTACTGACTTTTCCAATCCATCATATCTAGTTAGTGCGATACTTAGTAGTGGCCTAATCAGGATCATTTTCCACATGGGAAGTGAAGTATTTTCATGAACTAGCAAGGAGAGTAGGGAGTCTGGGGATCACCGATTTTGATCAAATTGAGCTGTGATATAGGTATCAACAAAATATTAAACACTTGTATGGACGAACGTTCCAATGCTCTTTCATTTCGGAAATATCTTGAGTCAAATATTTTTGATGAATTTGACGGCTCATAGCGCGTAGCTTAACATCCCCTGAAGTACGTATTATGAAAAGCGGTAGTGTGGCGTACGTTATTATACTTGTTTGCATTAGGGCCTATATTATATTATAAATGTTGTGGTACATGTAATGTAGTTGAAAAAGATGTGTTATGTGCGTTTTACAGAATACAAGTTTCTGTGTTCCAAAAACAATTTAGCGTATATATAGTTATAATTGTCCATCCTACTTTACATTAATTCGAGTTGTACAAAAACTTGAAAACCAATATATTTGTTATTTGTTTCGCAGAAGTGCAGGTTTTACGGACACATTTATAAACATTACATTGTATGTGAATCCTTTTGTCAACATTTTCGACTGATTGAAACGCTTCGAACAAATGCTGAAAAAGTAAAGTTATCTATCATGTGTAATACTACCTATTGAACGTGTGAAGACGAGGTTGAAAACATGAATGGTTCTGTACGTACGTGTCAAATTCTTTTGCTGCTGCAACCTTTCCTGGATCCCAGGCCTACTTTCCACGTTAGTTGATCTGTGTTATGCAAGTGGAAAAGGTATATAAGAAAATATTCTAGTGTTATCGTGGACAAAATCGCTGGGCCTTCAAATGCTGCAAATGAAGTAGCAGTCGCCGATTCTGGGTCTGATTAAATGTTTTCGCTTGCCAAAGACATTGTCACCGACGGTGCAAGCGAAAACATGCGTGAAAACTTTGAAACAATTAAAAATAATTGGAGACGTTATGAGTAAATATCCATCGCAGAAAGCAACAGTGCTGGGCAAAAGTATGGTGAATTAAATTATGTCAATAATCGAAAATACAGATGTTAGTAGATAAATGTGTATTTTGAGAAAAGTACACAAAATATATTATAAAACTACATCAAGCACTATATTTTTATATTATAATACAGATCAGTATAATAACGTGACAGTTATTTTCTTTAAATTACCTTGATTATATATATAAAAAACATTATGAAATTGTAAAAAGTTTATGAGGCTGGAGTGGTAATTGTACCCCGTCCGCCCGCGCAGAACAACTAGTGTAAACCAACTACTTCTTTCGGACTTCTTCGGGAATGGCAATCTGGTCATCTTCCCCTTCAGGCACACACCACATTCGAAAACTTTCGGTGGTTTCACGTGACCGACCCCACGTATGTATCCCTTTCGATTATTCATATTCTCTCAGTACTTTGTTTTGTTCACGCACAAAATATAACCCACCAACTCTATCGGCGATTAACTTCACGTCACCGCTAGAATCGAGCACCATTGNATTTTCTTTCTTCAAAATAACCTCGAAACCAACGTAAATAGTTTATCCAACTGACAATAAATTCGAACGCAAATCGGATACATGTAGAGTCTTCGTCAGAAAAATGCCGAATACGTCTGCAGCAAGAGTCACAGTACCCTCGGCCGTCGTCTTTATAGATTCACTGTTAGCGAGATTTAACAGCCCGGGCCTGGAGCTATCCACCTTTGAGAAATCACCACGTTCGTTACACAAATGAGACGTCCCAGCACCATTTTCGGTATACGCCAGAAAGTTACGTGCACATCGCCTCAGACGCCCCTACTGAAACTTTCTCGGCTCCCTGGGCTGCTTCGCGAGAATTGCCATTGTTTCGGCAATTCGCGGCCTTGTGGACAACTTCTTTACATTTATGACACCTACATTTTAATATTTCTTTCCATTTCGTTTGAGTTATTCCGCCACCCTGCCTTTTTTCATTATTTTATTGAAATCACTCCACTGACGTTTCTTATCAGCCATCGTAGCATTTGGAGCACCGTTGTTTGAGCCACTCTTACTCANCTTAAATTCCTCAATCATCTTTACTTTGAGAGCTTCGGGTTCCGGAAGAGTGTCGCGCGACTCAATGGCCCACCGAAAATTCTCGAAACTGGATGGTAAACTGTACAGTATTATAATATTAGTAGGTCAGGATTAATGTCTACGTCCATTTCGCGCAACTTATCTANTGCGTCGAAAAACTTGTTCAAATGATCACGTACTTGAGAGCTTTCCTCCATGCGAGTTAACGACAACTGCTTAAGGAGTGTCGCTTTATTTGCAGGTGCTTTGGATGCGTAGATGCTTTCCAACTTTAACCATGCTTCGCGAGATGTGACGCATTCTTTGACTTGCTTCAGTTCGGAAGGGCTGATAGACAGGATGATTTCCGACTTCACCTTTACGTCGTTCCTAGTCCACGCTTTCACTGCACTCTCTGAATCAAATCATCAGTAACCAGTACGGGATTTTCAAATCACCATTCACGTAAACCCATGCATCAAGTTTAATTAGCAAAGCCGACATTTGTATTTTCAACGTGTCGTAGTTTTGGCTGTTCAAACTTTCGATTCTTGAAACGTTCAAGGAATTTATCGTGAAAGAACCAGTTGTAAACAGCGACACAGTACAAACACAAAACTCAGCTGCGATCGCAGTTCCGCGTGGCACTTCATTTAACTTAAATAACTATTCTAGTTATGTACATTACGTACTTGGGTCCATAACCTGTTGACGTAAAGTTGGCGAGAAATGAAATGAAGTATCCACTAATCAACGATTCAATATCAACCAAGAACTGATCAATACACAGACAGTATAAACACAGTTACATACCACTGTAAACTTAGTGTCCTTTTCGAAGACGTCGCTATGAATCAGAATATACTTATATACGGTACTCAATTAGCACCCAGTGTATACAGTAAAGTCAGTCAGGTTATACTAGTACATTATTAAACCACGAGATGGAATCGTGGAAACGTCAAACCCTAACATAAACAATTGCATTTTCAATATTAGTTTATATTTTCACAATTTGGTTCTTTACCGTAAACAAATTTGCGCAATTTCACACCGTTCAACACTAAGAAGTGTCCGGCTGTATATCGTTGAATTGTTACTATCATATGGCTTTTATTTTTAAACTCAATTTCATTTTGTTATGCTAAACCACACATGTCTTAATATACGTTTCGTATATTTTCACCATCTATCTTTTTTCCATTTTTATTTCAACAAATTAATTTTAAAATATATATACTGGCTAAGTACTAAAAGGAGTATATTTTTCAACCCTCGTTTCTATTTTTACCGTAACCATGCTGTGACGCTCGAAAGTAATTCGTTTTGGAAGCGTGGTAAATATAAATATGTGATTTTCTGTACAGCTTTCCAGTTGCCGACCATTTATATGCACATCCTGTTTCAAAAGTTCATAAACGTGAGCAGCATATATTNCTCTAGCAGCTCATAGGAATGCGACGCACTGACACCTCTTTTGAAATGTAAAATTTGCAATATAAAGATGCAGATAGGCTTTTTTTGTTAACATATTTCACTTTCACGTGCGACAAGTT
>KZ873892.1:32446-44528 GCA_003456935.1 Machilis hrabei
CTTATTGCACAAAGAGTGGGACGGATATCAGTGTCATATACATACACTGTGAAAGAGAAAGTGTCAAATTTTTTTTTACATCACATCACTTCACAACAATTCAATGTGGGAACCACGTGTGGCACGGCAAATGTCCACACGGTAATCGAACTCTTACCATANCCTGTCCAGCATATCGTGTGGAACCGTCGTGGTAGCTTCTTCAGTTCTCTGTTTAAGTTCNTAGACGTCACGTGGCAAANGTGGTATATAAACAAACACGATCCTTTATGTAGCACCACAATAAGAATCCCGCGGAGTTAAGTCCGGTGAACTCGGCGGCTATTTCAAGAAACATTCGTCCCTTTCTCTATGCGTGTGGTAGGGGAACAAGAGGTAACTTCAACTGGCGGTGAATAATGGAACTACATTCCTCGGCGGTAACAACTGGGGAAACTTTCATGTTTCCTCTTTCACAGGGTATAAATATGTAAATGGCATCTCTCTTACTCCAAGTGCAATAAATTATTGAAAGTGTTCCCAATATTTATAAATACGCTGTATTTACGGTAGTTAATACTTTACCCTAACTACAGTATCCTAGAATAAGTAGTGGTTAAAAGTCCTATGTCACCCGTGGAATAAAATTTGAAGGTTTGAGATGCCAAATTTGATAAATACGCGATCAGAGGTGCTGCCATCTAATATCTGATTCTGTACATATTTCATCATATTCCTTCAGGGCCAAATTGTCATATTTCAATATTCGAATGGCTTTTGTATAAAATAAGGTTAACACTGAATGCAAACACGTACTTTTATATGACAAAAATCGTGATTAAATACGTAATTACGAGGCTACACTTAATTTTTAAGAATAAACAGCACCCCGCTATTGATATATGTACAAAACTGGATAATAGAGGGCAGCATCTCTGATCACATGTTTATCACTTTTGGCATCCACATAGCGACAAAAAATTAATTTCAGGTTTGCATACTAATTATTCTAGACTACTATACCCCAACCAAGTACAAGATAACAAGAAGAAAAGGATACCTTTTGTTTTTCATACACTAAAGTTACAAAAACAAGGGGAACAGTACAGATTTTATAATTCGGGGCCGTGGCAGTTTCCAAAGCATGAAATCTAAGAGTCGTAGGTCGTTGAAGTTTATTGAAGTAGAGGGATAGATAGGTATATTCTGGCGACCTTTGAGTTATGGTTCAGTACAAGCAGTGGCTTTCACATGATATGTAGTGGTGTGTTGGCTCTATTCGGTTTCTTAAACGACCCAAAAGATTCGTGAAACTCTAAGGTATTTCATCCTGTCTAAGGACCCAAAATGTTTAGGCAGTGTAAAACGTATGTGTATCTTGTATGTTATAGGTTCGATTAAAACACGTAGGCTGAGATGATCCGGTATCTAAGGATCCAAAACGCGTCAATGGATATCAAAACTACCCTTCCTCTCTCAAGTCAACCGTTCTCATTTAAAACCTTATGGAATTTATTCAAGATATTAAACATATTGAAAAAAATTAACACATTTTAAACTCTACTCCGGATAAAGAAAACTTACAAAAACTCCTTTTTAAAACATTAGTCTCAAATTTTGAGCCACCAACGTTTCCTTTTTTCTGAATCGGAACGGGGTACAACATGAGGGAAGATCGCTTTGAGAACTGAACCAAAAATTATACATGATGTGGAAAACACTGTTGGTTAAAAACGTTCATGCATACAGCATCTTATTTGGCGTGCCTNAGTCAACACGGCGTCATGCTAAAAATTTAGTACCAGGGACCTCAATACAAATCTAATTACAGGATATCTCGTTAAGCTTGCAATACAATGAACAACTTTAGTTTTCACTCAAACCAAACGTCGTAAACTTGTTACGGACAATATGGTAGGGTACCCTGTTTATACTCAGACACTGCAAACCGCTTTAAAATATACTTAGGGGCTAGAACCACCTTCATCCGTAAATTCCAACCAGCACTATAACTCTCAAACTAAAACGAAAGAACGTATCTTTCAACCGAGGCTCTAATTTTTTAATGGAACAAATTCATAAATGTAATTACAGTTCAAAAATTATTCTTGAGATCTTCAAGCACGTGATACTCAAGCAGTGATCATGTGATAATTGGGACTCTGGGAAGCACCAATATAATTTTTGACAGCTGTTCTGATATATTTACATCCTAATTTGCGGCCCTTAATCTACCCAGGTTTTACAGCAGTGGATTATTGCACCCATAGTCCTATAGATTAAATAGTATATCATTCACAACGAATGAAGACAGGTTCGCAACTTAGAGAACGAATATTACTGTGTTTGGAAAAGTTACAACAATAAATCATTGCAGAAAAATTTAAGACCAATTGAAGATGATCGATGTTAATGGGAGGCATACTGAATTCTAAATCAACCATTACGAGTTAGCACTACTAGAAAATACTTCTTTAAACGAAGAAGTTATAACTAAATTATTAAAGTCAGTAACGGGTGTAGCACTGGAAGGTAAACTAAAGCCGACATTAGAACTGTGATGACATCCAATTTTCATTAACAACAGCCTTGACTTTGATGGTATAGTTATAATTGTAATATGTTATAAAGCATGTTGTAACGTGTCAGTGAGGTGGTTTTGACCTTACTTTAATAGAACTGAATAATGAAACGTTTAGCAAAGTCGAAGGCCTTTGTAATTGATGATTTTTCAGATGTTATGCCATGTTTAAAATTTAATATTTACCGACGTTTTAGCCATATTAAAATGATCGTCATCAGGGTTGTCACACACAAGAGTCACAAAACTTGCTGTTGAATTTTCAGTCACTGTATTGATAACTGTACTGAGTTGTTCTTCTATGGTACCCATCAGTGTTCTCGCAGTATTTTTCTGCAAGTGTATTTACTTATCTGTCTCCAAAACAGCCGATGCAGATAAGTAAAGCTAACAATGGAAGTAATGTTCGTGTTCAACGCCAAACGGAATGCTGAACATCGGAGTATGTAGAGTTTGATATGCTCAACCCAGTGCCAAAGGTCGTTTTTCTGCATGGGCCCCCATTATGGGCGAAATTGGCCATAAAGATACTAACGATAACTTTAATAATAATACACAACAATTTCGCTTACTCCAGCAGCCTGTCGGGTTGGTGTAGTGGTACTGTGGTTGAAACGAGAAGAAAAAGTTTGGCGAGTGTTGGTTCAAACCCCGTTCGGAGCTATTAGTCTTTTAGCGCAGTGAATATTGGAAAGTGAAAAGGGCCTCACTTTCATACTCCAATTCCTCCTGTACCACTCTCTGAAACTCTAGCTCCAAACTGTATGGTTTACTATTAGTCACCATATTGCTAATAACAACAACATTCAAGCATTAACTTTTATGTTAGTGACACAGATCGTCTAATTTCAATCACATTTATAGCTGTGGTCTCTGCAGGCAACAAGGACTTCGTTTAGAACAGTACTGACATAAAATTTACCGTGCAGTGAAAAATATAAATGATTTACAAACAATCCGTGTAAACATATTCATCGAAAAAATTNATAGACCCGTCTGGGGTTTGAACCAACGCCCGCCAACACTTTTTCTTCCCTCTCCAATTACGGTACCACTACACTAACCCGACTGGTTACTGGAGTAAGCGAAATTGTTGTGTATTAAAGTTACCCGACTGGTTACTGGAGTAAGCGAAATTGTTGTGTATTAAAGTTATCGTTAGTATCGTTATGGCCAATTTCGCCCATAATGGGGGCCCATGCAGAAAAACGACCTTTGGCACTGGGTTGACCATGTCAAACTCTACATAATGCGATTATGCTCATTCCGTTTGGCGTTGAACACGAACATTACTTCCATTGTAAGTTAAGATAAGTGATACACTTGCAGAAAAATACTGCGAGAACATTGATGGGTACCATAGAAAAACCACTGAGTACAGTTGTTAGTACAGTGACTGAAAATTCAACAGCAAGTTTTGTGACTTTTGTGTGTGACAACCCTGATGATGACAATTGTAACATGGCTGAAATGTCGGTAAATATTAAATTTAAAACACGGCAAATCACCCCCAAAACAACGAACAACAGTACGAACTACGGCCGTCAAAGCTTAGGGGGTGTTACTCACAAACAGGGTTAAAATCACGCCCGAACAACAAATAGTGTTGAACAAATCCTGGAAATGAAACAGCGAGAGACATAGAACAAAACCTTGTGTTTAATTTGGAGTTAAGTTTTCTAAAAGTGATTAAAATGTAGTATGTGTAATTTGGCGAATTCACCAAATTACACATNTTCATTACTTTTATAAAATTTTACACCAAAATCAACACAAGACATTTTTGTATGACTCGCCATTTAATTTCCAGGATACGTCACTTAAGCCAGAAATAGAGCAAATTGTTGTCCAGAAGCATGATTTCTGACCACACGGTGACCAACACCCTTACGATTGAAACCTGTAAGTACCTTTAATTTCACATACAGTACATAAAGTAACGTACCTGACTCCCTTTCGCCGCTCTGAGTACAATAGAAGGTGTCCACATCAGCGCGTGAGAAGCATTGCAGTGATCTCCGCAAATCAGAAGATCCATTCCGGTGACCGTTATTTCCGGATGGTCCTTCAGCATCACATCCAGTATCATGTACGCAAATTTCAGTATGGACGTTGGCGTGGTTCTTGAGGGCTCATCAGGATGAAAGTGTTTCACTATTAGCCATCTGCCATCACGAGTCATTGGTTTCATTACAGCTATAATTCTGTAATCATTGAAACCAAATATTAATTCACGAATTGAATTGTCACCAAATATTTAAAGTACGGTAATTTGAGCGATTTCAAAGATGCAAGCGACGTGAAAACTCAATATTGGAAATCTAATAGCACATACAACTTTATGTGGTGAGTCGTATTGACAAGCTACCCGGTGTGTATGTGCCTAGTGTGTATTGGAATCATACTCGAGTGAACGCGTTTCACATGTCGTTGTTCAAGATTTTGAATGAATTTTGTGTGCAACGTACACTTGTAACGATTCAGTATTTGGTGATCCTAATAATTTTGTGGTGCTTACAGAACACCAAGCATGAGTTCCTGGATTATTATTGTTATCTCCAGGTGATTTTTTTTATTTTTATTTTTATTTTTATTATACCAAGTGATACAATAAATATTGGTTTCCCTTAGAAGTTCACTCGTCCACAGCTCTGATGGTGGTGTTGTAGTCGAAACATGNGAGTTATATAGCTTTCTTGCATGACATTGGTAAGGGCGAGGTTAAGTTGTGGAGTTGAACAGATCAAAACTTAAAAATATGACTCAGGTTAATTGGGGGTATGACGCTGAAGAAAATCAAGTCTGAACTTGCTGTAAGCGAGTTTTAATGCGGTGTGGGTTGAATGTGCGTGATAGTTTCAGCACATAGAAGAGTTGATTGTGAGTTGCAGTCCACTCTAAAGCCCCTGTCACACGGAGCTGGTTTTTTCACCGCTAGTAACAAGNAGCTAGAACAAGCAGAAAACCAGCATCGTGTGACTGCTCTTCCAGCGGCTAGAAACACTCGCATGAGCTGGTATCTGTAGCCGCTAGAGGGTTTAAANGGTTTAATATTGCTAGCGCTTGAAGAGTCACCAGCAGGTCACGTGACCGCCAAGCTGTTGTCTCTAGCGCCATTCCAGCCCCGTCTGACTGGAGCCGTGCCAGTTCTCGCTTCGGCTTGAGTACACAACATCGTGGCGTGTGTTGTTGACTGTTTTGCGTTTTGGTGTGATTTTTATAGATAACAACAGCAGACTGGAGCTAGTTCCCCAGCTCCGTCTGACAGGACTTCTAGCGCGCTGGAGAACCAGCAACTAGCGTTGCTGGATCTCGCAGCGAAAACTAGCTGCTAGAACAAGCCCCGTGTGACAGGGGTTTAATGATGGGGCTGTAGTCGAAATATGTGACGNACCCAAAAACGAAATGGTCTCTAGGAGACATATTTTCGGACCAAAGAAAATATCAGAAAAATCAAAATGGAAAAATATTGGCATAGAAAATGTTTTTCCAACCCTAGTTGAACAGAGCTCCAATGATTACGTCAGAAGAAATACCGAAAAAATTTTGAAAAAAAAAATCGTAAAGATATCGAAAAAATACAAAAAAATGAAAAAAATATCGAAAAATCTAAAACTTTTCATGTGACGCAAGTTGAGCGCGAGTGGTGCGCCAGTGGTGCGCCAGTGGCACGAGTGGTCTTAGGAACGGCACCTTATCCCCTACTGGAATGACTGTGAATTTAGTTTTGGTTTTATAGTTTTATATATGTGAGAAAAGTAAACGAGAGTTTTTAAACAACTTAATTGAGTTCTAAATTATTTTTAAAATTCATAAACATATGTACAAGTTACCATTAAAATAAACAATGTGATATAAAAAGACTCCACTAACTATTTAAGTGTCTAAAATATTAACAACTTAGTTAAACACAGCTAACATAAAAATGCATAGACCCTATATCACGAGATAGGTTATGTGGTGAATTTACTCTGTAGCATTGCCAGATTAGTGCTCTCTAGTGTCTGGGAATGAAAATGGCCTCAGAACAACACAACGGATCGAATTTATATTTCAAATGAATTTCCAGCAACCTTCTTGGTTGGTTTTTTGTATTTACAGTCCCACGGTTCTGACTGCGATGGTCTAATGGAGACCCCATCCACGTCGTAACGCCACTTCAGGATGATTGCATTTTGCCACTTGCTCGACCATAGCCAGTGGAGGGTTCCTTTACATCGAACACTTATCACTTTTAACGTCCCTCCCGGAAGACGCCTTTGATAATATCCATTTATATTCAGGGCTAGGAGTCAGCCTCAGGATTTGAGCCCGATCAGGAGGCGAGCACTCTGCCATTAAGCCAAGCTGTCGGTTTTGCAACCTTCTTGAAAGAAAATTAAACTAGAGGATGGAATTCATTAGAAGATATGTTTTAGAGGCCAGATGTTCGGACTGATACTCCATAGATTTATTTTTAATGGTGCTGTGCATAGCTATGACGTCATCATAAGACTAGTGCAAAACAGGGTTATATTCAACCCTTGATATGTTAGTGTGGGAAGGTGCATTGTCATGAGCGCAATGTGTTCAGTGATTGTGAAACTATAAGTATTGATATATAAACAAGTTGATCGCTCACATCTTCAATATCGCTAAAACTACTTTAAAAGAGTTATGAAAAATGAATTAATAAATTTGTGTGTCAAAATAAGAAAAAGTAATCTATGCCATTGAGGACGTATTACTCACATAAGCCCTGGGCTGGAATTTAGAACGGTATTTAATTTTGTTTAGAAAAATACATTATTCATTTATGGACCTGCCAAAAGTGCATTATTTGTGTGTTCGGCGAGAGTAAGAAAAAACATTTGTGTGGCTACTGTTAGCAAAAGGATATAGGGTAATCTCATCTAATTCCGTGACTCATGAAATTCCGTGATACTGTACATAACTGCATTCAGGTAATTAGGAGCAATCGAAATGGTTTCGGTAGTGTATCCGCAGGATGGCAGCACTTATCATCTGTCGTTACCCTGAGTAAGGAGTTTGTGAGCTATTAATTTAATAAAAAAAGAGGCTATTTTTATCCAAAAGCGGTTACTATGAAGCGCTATTTGAGATGTTCTTGTATCGTGCTCAAGGAAAAGTGTTGAAAAGCAGGTAAGTAATTACGTATTTATTTACGTAAATGNACATTTATATTCACATTTATTTGGGGATTTTTAATACGAATATGTATTAAGGTTACGGTACTTTATTTAAACTGTAAACCTTATTGTCACGAAATTAAGTGTAGCATCATGGAATTAACTGAAATGCAGTTGCTACCCCTTCCAAAATTTTNTCAAAACTAATACAACTAATGGTGAGTCATTATGATGAAAGTTTGAACAAGAGGTTACACTCACTAGAACATTTTTTGTTTTATTACATGTGGAAAGTAGAAATGAGTTCCCTTATTATCACGCAGTTAATTGAATTTACCCGACATATTGTCAATTAACGCTTAATGTTGTGCAAACATTGGGTATTTATATCTAACATGTAAGCTTTGTAGCTATGTCGCCAGTGTTTTATTCCAGTCCAAAGAAGCAGCAACATTTTCTGAACCTTCTCTTTATTTCATAATTAACTATGTATATTCTTCATAAAGGTATATCTTTATATGTGATGTCAGTGCATATTGTTTGGTGTTACGTTATGAACGCCACCTGTTGACAGAAGAGCATACTATCACCGTTCTCATCCTTGTAGGAAGTATTGTACGACTCCACTAGGTGTCAGCACTGCTGCGCTTCAGAGTTACCTTCGAATTTACAAATATCATATTTGATCGCTTCTATTGAAGAAGGGTTATATGCTAGATAACTGATTAATCAGGATAGATTGAACAAAATCGAAGGAAGTTCTGGAGTGCTGACTCTTTTGTGTTTTGAAGATTAAATTAAAACTGGTAAATCAACAGGTTGGCTTTGCTCACTTACATCTTGTTTGTAATGCGTGTACCGCACGTTATTTCTAATGATAGGGGTAAATCAGGGGCTATATGTAAAACGTGTTCATGTCTACACTACTCCGCTAATATGGGCCGGAAGTCCAGGGTTGTTGAGAGCGAGACTTTTGGTATCCGGGATACTAAACAGTATCCCAATAGTTTCAGAAAACGTATCCCGAGATAGTACGGTATTCACGTAGTTTGCGAGAAGTCTAGCACATGTTTATCTGTTTTATAAGAAAAGCTTGATTAGGATTAGTTAACGGAGACGCCGTAAGGTGTACGGTATCAGTTGTGACAATCAGAAATGCAAGGCATACTTTTCGGGATACTTTTATTGCCTTGCATTTCTGATTGTCACAATTGATACCGTACACCTTACGGCGTCTCCGTTAACTAATCCTAATCAAGCTTTTCTTATAAAACAGAGATAAACATGTGCTAGACTTCTCGCAAACTACGTGAATACCGTACTATCTCGGTATACTGGCAAAGGAGGAGTAATGGAGTGTGAGAAACCCAGCACACATTGAAGAATGTATTACAGAATGGGTGATCAGCACAAACCAGCAATTGGACAACGGATCGCGGATCGTTGCAGGCTGACCAATAAAAACAATAAACATATTCCTTTCCTGATTTACAATTGAACGTCACGAACTAAATGTGAAGTTTATTAGGCGACCAAAGTGGAACACCGTTGCCAAATTTATAAAATCTAAGCTAATAGAGATATATAGCGACAAAAACTTGCGTAACTTACATATGTTTTTGGTGGTACGCATTATATAAAAACATACATGGATAACTTGATGGTTAAAGAGAGTAATTAACTTTTCCAAAAGATAAAGAACGAAGGTAGTTATGAGGTGTACATCACAAAACATTTTTTTTNATTTTTTTTTATTTTGAACAAACTGGAATACAATAAATTCTTAACTTTTTATGAAGTCAGGACTCTAATAAAATCAATTTGAAACCGCTTGTTTATCTTTAACAGTAAGTTGCACGCAGACTCTATTGACTTCATTCACTGATGTTTGGTCTCCCATGTTTGCTGACGCTTTCTATAACAAATGTTTAACAAAACTTCCTCAATCTTTTACGACGTATTCTGTTAAATTGGGCTATAAGCTACAATTATGATATATTTTAAATGAAGTATAGAAACTATTCGACATGAGCTCACAAGTATTATCTTTTTTCCTTTTTTCTACACGGAGAAAAACGGCTAGTTGCAGTGACCACTCAATTTGGTAGTTGGTTATGAACAGTTTGCGACAACCATGCGATTGGACAGTGTGACCATTTGGTACGTTACTGGAACTGACTGCATATTTGACTACACTATGAGATGGTTGTTTCAACCAGCTACTGGGTAAAACCAAAANCAACCCTGCAAGCTGGTTGGAGCAACTAACTACTTTTTTCCGTGTAACACCACACGTTTGACCTAAGACTTCTGAACGTGTTTTTTCCCAAATTAGTCCAGCTTTCATGCTAATATGCAACAGACTGCTAACAAGCTATGACTCCGATATTCATCTAAATTTTTAAGCAACACCCCTGCTACAAATACATAAGTTTCGACAATGTCCACCACTTTCTTTCATCTTTTTTTCAATAAGGTGGTGTTTCAATGCATTTGCAACTGTTATCTGAGAAAAAAAATATTATTTGGAATTTTGGTTGACGTTGAGATCAGAAAAACGTAAAATATTATGTAACTGCAGACGATCATTACAAAATCAGTGTTGCCAAATTAAAAAAATCATCCTGGAAAAACAAGTTTTGAACTCGATTTTAATTAATGATCGTGAGTTAAAAAATGTGTTAAAATGTATGTCTAGTCTAAACACTGTTGCCAAATTGTCAGCAAGTAGATCGCGTGCCAGAGAAATAAAATCTAATAATCGAGTTATTAATGACTCTGAGTTCAAAAAATGAATTGACAATAGTAAAATTGGATCCAGCGAAATTGTTAGCGCGAGTGACACAGAAGGAAGAAAAACCATTGGAAGATATATGTAGACCAAGTATGGTAAGCCTATCAATTTCATCACTTGTTATGGTAATGTAGAAAGTCGTTTATATTCAGCTGAAATTGGTTAGTTAGTGGTGATACGAATAATTTGTTGACTCAATATGAGCTACTTCGGAATTAAAAAAAACTCTTTTCGGCACTAGCTGCAAGAAACATGTAGATTTCGTTTGCCCTCGGAAAGGATATTTTCCGTTAGGTAAAGCCTAATTTATTTCAAGTATTTCTAATTTTTAGGGCTATCTTGAAACTTATCGAAATAATCAAAAGAACCTTTTTTATAGGAAATCAAGTACTTAGTATCTTTTGTTGGAAACATTTTGCAAGAAAATCCACCATTTTAAAAAAATGTAAAAAACTGGTTTTTGACTGCCATTTTGTAATGTGGTGGCTGTAATTTGAAACTCATCGAAAAAATGATAAGAACCTCTTTTATAGGTAATTTAATTCTTAATAACTTTTGTTGGAACTCGTCTTCAAAAATATCCACCGTTTTCAAAATAAATTTTAAAAAACTGGTTTTGACCAGCAATTTCCATTTTGGTTGCTATATTTAAAAATTTATCGAAAAAATGATAATAACCTTTTGTATAGGAAATTTGATTTTTAATAACTTTTATTGGAAATATTTTTCCAAAATATCCACCGTTTTCAAAATAAATGTTAAAAAACTGTTTTTTACCACCATTTTTCAATATGACGGCTTCAATTTAAAACCGATTTCCTCGATTTACGAACTTAGCCTTTGTATTACCCCATAAATGTGTGTATAAAGTTTTATTGAAATCTGTTAAGATCTACGGTAGTTGTCGTATCCACAAAATCCGTTCTATCCCATATTCAGGGTGGGGCATTTAACTTGGCAAACTTAAATAACTAAAAAACAATGAGTTTTCGAAAAAAATGTTTCAGACAAAAGTTTTAGGGTATGGCGATATGACATTTTTATTTGGTGGAGGTTTTCAAGGTCATATCAAGGTCAACTTAGTTTTTTTTAATAGAAACCCCTATTTTTTATTACGGATTCGTATTTTGCGTAATCAAATAAACAACTTTTGTCCCAACCATTGTGTCGTTTAGTGCCATTGTTTTCAAGTTATTAAGCATTTAACGTTGAAATAGCATCTCTGTAATAACAAGAAAGTTTATGAAAGGTATTCAAAAATAAATGAACAAATCTAAAAAGGCAATAAATCTTTACTTTCTTAGGAATTTATCATGTTAATAAACGTAATAAACAAAATTATTACCACTTACTTGAATCAAAATTATTTTAGCAGATGTTCGAAATTATGTCCTTCGATTTCAATACACTTTACAATGAGTTTTGCGAAAGAATGGTTGGGACAAAAGTTGTTAATTTTTTTACGCAAAACACGAATCCGTAATAAAAAATAGGGGTTTCTATTTAAAAAAACTAAGTTGACCTTGATATGACCTTGAAAACCTCCACCAAATAAAAAGATCATATCACCATTATGGTTGGCCCTTGAAATCCTAAAAC